>JAVXUL010000020.1:9174809-9185513 GCA_035590515.1 Trichilia minutiflora
CAAATATCAAACGCCACTCCTCAACCATGGGCTATTCCTCGTTTATTGTAAGAAATTCGTCGGAGATTTTCGTTATTAAGTGCACGAAAATCGTTGGACATTTTTTGCAAAAACGACTGACGTCATCTGTGACAATTGAACGAAAAGTCATTGAAACGTCACTCTCAAGATCACTCTCTACTCTCAAGTGATCCCCTTGCACCCAGGGGATTGCTCTCGTCTCATCCCTGGGAAGCTCTCTCATCCCTAAGAGCCGTCTCATCCCTAAGAACTATCATCTCATCTCTAGAAAGCCCTCTCATTCTTGAGAGCCATCTCATCCTTAGGAAATCGTCTCATCCTTGGGAAGCCCTCTCATCCTTAAGAGCCGTTTAATCCCTGGGAAATTATCTCATCCCTGGGAAGCCCTCTCATCCCTAAAAGCTATCTTATCCCTGAGAAATCGTCTCATTCCTGGGAAGCCCTCTCATCGCTGAGAGTCATCTCATTCCTGGGAAGCCCTCTCATCCTTGAGAGCCATCTCATCCCTGGGAAATCGTCTCATCATTGGGGAGCCCTCTCATCCTTGAGAGCCATTTCATCCCTGAAAAATCGTCTCATCCCTAATAAGCCCTCTTATCCCTGAGAGTTGTCTCATCCCCAGGAAATCGTCTCATCCCTAGGAATCCCTCTCATCCCTAAGAGTCGTCTCATCCCTAGGAACCACCATCTCATCCTTGAGAGCCGTCTCATTCCTAGGGAGTCCTCTCATCCTTGAGAGCCATCTCATCTCTAAGCACATTTCACCTCATCCCTAGGGCCATTTCGTCTCATCCCTGGGGGCAATTTGTCTCATCCCTGAGGACATTTCGTCTCATCTCTAGGTGCAATTCGTTTCATCCCTAGAGGCAATTCATCTCATCCTTGGGGCCATTTTGCCTCATCCCTGGAGGTTGTTTCGCCTCATTCCTGACAACTGTTTCGCCTCATTCCTGGCAACTATTTCGCCTCATCCTTGGCGACTGCTTTACCTTATCCTTGAAGGTTGTCTTCCTTTCCCCTAAGGGTGGTCTCCTAGGATTGTAAGGTGATCTCTCCAACTCTAAGGTAATTCAATTTGACCCGAGATTTGTCATTATTTTTCATTACTATACTATCTTGTTCTCGGTTGTCTTTTCGTTATAGATCACTGATATTGAGCACTTTTGCTCGATATCGAGCCTATTCACTCGATGGCTCCTTCTTCTAGTGCCTCAATTGACTATTTAACCATAAAATCTCCGGACACTAGTCGAGCTTCCTCCTAGTGTTACGATTGGCTCTTAAGTCCTAAAATTCCCTAACACTAGTTTGAGCCTCGTGAGACCCTCGTCAGACTGTATAAATCTCAGATTGTGTCAGACACCCTAAAAGAATGAAACCTAACCTATATTAGGTCGATTAAGTTCTAACCAGTGTCAGATGCTTTCTCCTAGTGCTACGGTGGGCCTTTGCCCTAAGATGATGAGAGGTGTCCCCAAAACCGGGCCAAGCTTGTAAACCCAGTAAGTCTCAAGGGTTTTCTCGTACTGGACTGGGCTTGTAAATCCAATAAGTCTCGAGCGGGTCGGGCTTGTAAACCCAGTAAGTCCCCGAGGTTTCCTTAGAATAGGGACGCCTCAATATATCCCCTAGCACTAATCGAGCTTTATCCTTAATCCGTGTCAGGCCACTTAAGTCCTAGTTCACGTCAGGCACCCTGAAAGGTTAAGACTTGACCCCGTATGAGGCTAATTAAGCCCTAATCAAGGTCAGATATTTCTTCCTAGTATCACGATTGGCTTTATAGCCTTTAAAATCTCCTAACACTGGTCGAGCCTTCTCCTAGTGCCTCCGTTAGGTTTTTAGTCGTAAAATCCCCGGACACTAGTCGAGCTTTCTCCTAGTGTTTTGATTCTTTCGGATATTAGTCGAGCCCTTCTCCTAGTGCCTCCGTTAGGTTTTTAGTCGTAAAATCTCCGGACACTAGTCGAGCTTTCTCCTAGTATTTTGATTCTTTCGGATATTAGTCGAGCCCTTCTCCTAGTATCCCTATTGATTGTTTAGCCGTAAAATCCTTGGATACTATTCAAGTTTCCTTCTAGTGTTCTGATTCTTTCGGACACTAGTTGAGCCCTTCTCTTAGGACCCCAGTTGACTGCTTAACCGTAAAATCCTCGGCCACTAGTCGAGCTTCCTCCTAGTGCCCCGATTGACTGTTTAACAGTAAAATTCTTGAACACTAGTCGAGCTTTCTCCTAGTGTTTCGATTCTTTTGGATACTATTTGAGTCCTTCTCTTAGTGTCTCGATTGACTGTTTAGCCGTAAAATCCACGGACACTAGTCGAGTTTCCTCATAGTGTTTCGAATCTTTCAGACATTGATCAAGCCTTTCTTCTAGTGTTCCGGTCAGCTGCTTAGTCATAAAATCTCTAGACACTAGCCAAACTTTATTCTTGATCCACGTTAGACCTTTGTAAATCTTAACCTGCGTCAGGCATATCCGTATTTCTGAGTTTACGCGCTCGATGATTCGAAGCTCTCTCACTCCATATTACAAAGTTTATTTGCTCGATGTCGAGCTTACGGGCTCGATGATTCTAGGTTCGCTCGTTCGATGGTGCCAATATCCCTTACAGAACTCCGATCCCTATGAGATTTCCTATGTAGATTGTAATTTTCAGTAAAAATAAATTTTTATTGAAAACTAAGGGACTTGATGTTGGTGGTGATTTGAAGCCCCTGCAGCATATTTCCTATCAAATCAATGGTGTGCCCCCTACCCCCTCTTAAATACAACCATCCTATGGCTCCTTGGGGTTGTCATCCTGTCACCTTAGCCTATCAAATCACTCTCTCTTCTATAAAAATACCATCCTCTCTCTCAAAAAGAACTACATGTGACTTTATTCCTCCTCACCGGAGAGAAGAAAAATGAAGGAGAAGAAAAAGAACTAGAAGAGAGAGAAAGTTAGAAAGAATGAGAAAAGAGAGAAGAAGAGGGGTACATAGGTAGTTTGAAAAGCACCTAAATCCAACCACAAATACAAATATTAAATAACCACTCCTCAATCATAGACTATTCTTCGTTTATCGAGATTTTCGTTATTAAATACACAAAAATCGTCGATCATTTTTTGCACAAACATTTTTATTAAAAAAAATCTATCTACCTATTTTTATATATATTCTTAATTAACCTATATCTTAGTTCTCACTCATTAGGTAAGTAAAAGTGAAACAATATAAAATAATAAATTTTTATAACTCACTTATAAGATTGTGGATCAAATCAATCTAATATATTAAGGATATATTTAATATTAATAATAATTATTATTATAAAATAAAAGTTAATATATTAAATATTAATTAAAAAAATAAATGATTTATTTTAGAAATTCATGTTGATAAAATTTATAAAACCCAAGTAAATGCAAAACTTGATTGCAGTGTCACTAAGGCAACTTGAAAATTATGTCTCGACTAGGCATTCATTTTAGTGGGTGTGTAACTGTCCCACAAAACATTTCATGCTGTTTTTAGATTCATTCCCCATTGGTGCAAGTGGGGCCAATGGATCGTGCAAAAAAGGACCCAAAGATTGTCACACAGAAGACAAATCAACATAATAATTTATGATGGGTCCGTAGAAAATGATAACACGGAATAATAAATTAAATTAATATCTTATTTTTATATTTCAGAATGTGTTTTTTTTTTTTAAATTAAATGTTACGTTACGACCCTTCCTAGCAATTGAAGGCTTGAAGCCCCTACGAAATTACTTGTTTGTCACTGCAAGGAACAAGGGTGAATGATTTTTAAATTTTAATGATACAAGTCCTTGTCTTATATGTAGAAATTTTACAAGTCTCCTCTTCTATTTGTCGTAATATCAACATCTATTTAATTGTAATATATTAATAATTTTTTTAAAAAAAGTTAATAATATTTAAATTTCAGGTCCATTTTTTTTTATTTGATGAAATTTTACAAATTCCGTCTTTTTTGTTGTTGTTGTTGTTGTAGTATCAACGTCTATTTAGTTGTAAGATATTAGACATTCAAAAAAATAAATAAAATATTTAAAAAATAGATATTTCATAATGCATTCTATTAGGAATGGATAAATGCTCCGACCTCCGAGTTGTATTATAAATATAAGAGCATTTTTAATGTGTAAATGGATTATTTTCATAGAAAATATGTTACGTCATTAATGTAGAGAGACTTATATCTTACATGGTATTGATAACCATCATCTCTAAAAATAACTCTCCAATGTAGATATGGATTGCTATTTATTATTTTATAAAATTATTAAATTAGTTTTTTTCCTTCTTTTAATCACCAATAAAATAAATGAATTATTGAATCAGCAATCCATGATTGTCAACAAGACCCTCTAAAAATAGAGGATGGAATTGAGGATATGAATTATGTTTTTTGCCATGTTAGCTTAATAGTAAATATAATTAAATACATTCGAGAGTTCAATTGTACTTATAATATGTATTTTGTATATGTGACATATTTAAAAAGATAATTCATAAATACATTAGAGATACTCTAAGGAGAAAGATAAATACTCTCTTATATTTTTAAAAGATCACGTATGTCAAAATATTTTGTATTTAAAAATATTATTTACTTTTTTGTTAGAATATTTATAATAAATGTTGCATTTAATTTTAAAAAATAATAAAATATCCTCCAATAAAAATAAAAATATTAATTTTTATTATATAAATATCTACTATTTATCATATAACTCCATAATTTTTACTATATAAAATCTTATTAAACTAAGATATGATATATTTATTTATATTAAATAATTTTTATTTAAATCGATAAATTATTAAAATATTTTTAAATATAATCTTTAAGACCATGAGAAATCAAAAAATTATTAAAATAAAATCTTGAATTATTTTTTAAAAATAAAAATATTTTAAAATTTTTAATGTTTATAATTATCCGATTTTATTTTTAATTACTAATTTTAATTATAATTTATTTTATATATTTTTTGTTCAATATTATAAATTATGAGCTCAACTTAATCTATATTTAATATGTTATATTGAACAAAAAAAATTAGATAAGATAAATTATAATTAATAATTAAAAATAAAAAGTGAATAAGATTAAGCACTAAAAATTTAAAATATTTTTTTAAAAAAATAATTTAATAATTTATTTTAATAATATTTCTATTTTGTATGATCTTAAAGATTATATTTAAAAAAATAAGTTAACAATTTATCAATTTGAGTAAGAATTATTTGATATCTTAATTTAATTAAGAATATATATGATAAAAGTTAGTAATTTTTTTTTTGAAGGATAATTTTTCATAAATATTTTGATAAGAAGATGAATAATATTTTAAAAAATTATAAGAATATATTTATCACAAGCAATCTAACTAATAGAAAGATAAGTAATATTTTTGAAAACTATATGTTCATATAAATATAATAGGTAAATTATTAGAAAAGACCAATTTTTAACACTTAATTCCAAAAATAATCGTATCTAAAAAAACTTTTCAAATTTAATTAAAGATATAGTATTTAACAAATTTGTTTTTGTAATATTTGTATATTGATTTTAAGACTTATAATTTATACTAATTTTGAGAGTTATAATTTATATTGATTTTAAGAGTAAAGTAAAGAGTTTTATTAAAAAATAAATTCTCTACTTTCGAATATGAATTTCATTAGTTCGATAGTGAGTTTGAGAGCAATAAATTTTTATTCAAAAATAAATTTTTTATTTTTACACGTTGAGTTTTTTATTCGAAAATAAACTCTCAAAAGTAAATTCGATAATGGACTTTCAAAAATAAAATCTATAATAAAGAGTTTTATTCAAAAATAAATTCTTAAAAATTAAACTGATTTTAAAAGGATAAAATGTTAAGTAACTTCGAGAATAGAGTAAAAAGTTTCATTTAAGAATAGATTTTCTAATTTTGAATATAATTTTTGTTAATTCGATAGTGATAGATTTTTATTTAAAAATAAATTATTTATTTTCAAATTTATAATCTTTTTTAAAAGTGAATTTTTGAAAGAAGTTGAAGAGTGAATTTTTAAAAATGAATTTTAGAATAAGTGCTTGTTTGGCCTAATTTTTTTATTGTTTCTCAATCTCTTTTTATTAAAAACTAGGTCAAACAAATAAAAATGAAAAGACTTTTTACAAAAAGTCTTTTTGCATTTAAAGTATAAAAAAGATCTTTTTAAAAAGTTGGGAAAGAGGAGCTTTCTCTTCTCTTATCATTAAATGCACAGATAATATTTGTTTTATTTCAAAAATATCCTTCTTAACTCCGTCTTTCAAATATTTTGTTTTAACTAAATCAAATACCTTTTATGATAATTTTAATAAAAAAAGAGATTATTTTATTTATTATACCAAATAGCTTTAGAGAAAACTCTTATCTTAATTTTAAAATCTCTTTTTTTTTAAGAGAAGTAAAAGCCAGTTTCTAAGTATTTAAAAAGCTATCCTAAACAGGCAGAGTTTTATTCAAAGGTAAACTTTTAAAAATAAATTTAAAATAAAGAAATACATTCATAACTTTATTTAGTTGAAGTGATAATGAGATTGAGAGTAATAGACTTAGAAAATGAAAGAGTGAAAATTACAAATTAAGGATATTATGTTCAAAAAATATTTGATTAAGTTTGAAAATACTGTTAAAACAAGATTAATTTTAAAATTACTGTATAATATTCGATCTTTTCTTATAATTTTTCAATATAATATCTAGAACTGTCAAAATGGGTTTGATCTGATGGATCGGCCTGTTTAACCTGTAAAATAAGTGGGTTAGAGTCAATGATTTTTAGCTCGCGAGTTAAACGAGTAGGTCCGTTTAATCCGCGGGTAAAAAGGTTCAAACCCGTTTAACCCGTGAATTAAACGGGTCAGTCCGATTGTATTAATTAAATATTTAAAAATATATTTTTTAAATTAAATATTTATTAAATATTTATAATAATAAAATTTTAATTTTAAAAAATTAAATTAAAAATATTTATTATTATATATTTATAGTTTTTTTATTTTTTTATTAAATTTTTTAAAAGTTATAATTATTTAATATAACGAACTGATCTGTTTAATTTGATAGTCCGATAGATTGAGTTAGGGTTGAGGATATCAACCCGTTTATTAAACGGACCAATCTAATCTGACCCGTTTAAATGTTTGGCCTGAAACGATCCGAACCGATTAAACCGGACCTATCCGTTTGACAACCCTAATAATATCTACAAGTTCTGTCTTTTATTTATTGTAATTTACAAATCTTTTTTTTTTAATCTATTGTAATATCAGTATCCATCTAATTGTTATATACTAGTAATTCAAAAAATAAAAGTTAATAACATCGAGAAATTTTGTAATGCTTTCTACTAGGAACACGTTTCGAATTCAATTAGGGTGATATTTATTTTTCTTTAATCTCCCTATACATAAACTAGGAATTCAAAAAACAAGTGAATGATTTTTTATTAAAGAGAAATTTCTTAGTGCTTTCTACAACGAAACAGATTTAGAATTCGATGATGGTGGAGGCTGTTTTTATTTAATTGTTGTTTACTCGATGACTACTCGTAGAAATAAAAGTAACTGTTCCAACAGCCAAGTTCAAAAAGTGAAAAAATACCCTTTATTTAAGCGTTTCAATAAAGTCTGCGCTAAGATACCATGGAACATGACGAAAGAAATATGACATTCTAAGTCAGAACCCACTTTACCGATGTTCGATCAACTACCAAAACGACATTAGCGTACGCGGATCCTACGCTATTATTTCTTATAAAGAAAATCTACGGTCGAATCTGATCACACACATCGTAGGATTGTAACGAAGGTGAGACGACTTTTTACTATTCATGAGGTCGTAGACGGCCAATAAGACGTGATAAGATTTGTTGAATTATGAATTTCATGTGAAAAATAAACAGTTGACGAAAGTAAATTTCTTTATATTGTCATCGACTCTTTCTTTCTCTTCTCTGCAAAGACTTCCATTGTACTGAGAAAATCACAACTTCTGTTTTTTTAGTTTTCGTTTACTTGTGTCTTTGTGTTTCTGAACGCAGTTGTGATACAACAATCGCTTCAATTAAGAATCATTTATGAACTTGGGTTCTGGGTGTTTTCCAATGGAGAGGGTTATTTTTTTGTCTTGATTGCGCTTAACTAATCCGAGCTACTGGAAACGAAGCTGATGACTTAAATTGTGCTGGGAATTGAATATTCTTTTTAAAAATACTTTTGCCGGTTTGAAAGCTGGGCTGTGGCTTGCCGACGTTTGCATAATCAGAGGCTTTATTTTTGACGGAAAAAGAGTCGTCAGAATCTGATTTTGCTCGAAAAAACTAAAATATATTTTAGTGAAATTCTCTGGTTTGTGTACTGTGGTCTTGAGGAAGGAGCTTCTCATCATTGGTGTGCTTTCCTCTGTACGGGGTGAGGTAATTTTTCTATTTGCTTCATTATAATAATAGCGATCTAAGTTTAAACTTATTCCTTTGACCAAAATTATAACCCCAGATGAATCAAAAGGGAACCTGAGCATTGAGTAAGGCCTGGTTGATATGCTCTTTAATTTTTAATATTCTGTGAAATGTGATTACTCCTGATCAATTCGGTTATCTTTTCGTTTTTGGTTGGCTGATATTATGTTGTTTAAGTCATCATTGATTTTCATATAATTCGTTGGTTGCCCGTACAAAATTTTAGTTTAATTGTAATAATATTAAATTAAAATTTTGGTAGATGATATGGACATGTCTTACCCAATAATTGTGTGTTTCTGACTCTTTTAAATTTAATCGAAGATAGGGATCCAGGACGCTGAGCTTTCGAATGGGGACTGATACTGCTGAGGTAGTTGAGACTCTGCCAAACCCTGCTTCCTTTAAGGTATAAACTAGTATAGATTTCTTCTGGAAGTCTCAATTTCATGGTCAAGTTGTATTGTTCGTTTTTTAATTGTGTCTGCACCATTGATATTTTTACACTGTTTCCATGAGCAATGCAAGATTAACTCTATACAATTCATATTGTAGGGTATTTGGCAGTGTTATATATGACTTTGATGATTGGAATATGGGTTAAAATCATATTTTTACTGATTAGGTGAAGGTGTTTATAAGATTGAGCGAGAATCTTTTGAAGATAAAAGATGATTTGTTGTTCCTGTAATATAACTAGTAGTTTACTGGAAAGCATGTTGCTAGGAACAAGAATAGGATAAGAAAGCTTCTAATATGTTTTCAGTCCAGAAAGTAGAATGGAGTCTTATTGCTGTCCTGAAGTAGGTTAGCATCTCAATCAAAATGGAGAGATACAATGATGTGATTATTAAAGTAGCAGGAAATAGAATATTAATTCTCAGGAATTGGGTAACTTTGACCTCATTTATATCTTTGACTGTTTTCTATACTTTTGTTTTTACTGATGTGTCCTATTACAAAAGAAATTTCTGACAAACTTAGTCCATGAGTGCAGGTGCATCGTGGTATGTGCACAGAACTTATGAAGCTCGTGGAAAGAATTGAAAAGATATTTCCAGAAATAGAAGCAGCTCGACCTCGATGCTCAGCCGGGGTTCAGGCCCTCTGCTTGTTGAACAGTGCAATTGGAAAATCCAAGTTACTTCTTCAGTATTGCAGCGAGTCTAGTAAACTCTATCTGGTGTGTATTTACTTGTGATTTTGATAGATACAGTGTCTCGGACATAGGAACACTTTCTCCTAACTGTCATTGAAGTGATAAACATCACTTGAGTAGATATAGAAAGGGAAAAATGATAAATGAGCAGCTCTAGGAATTTTTTTTAGTTTACAGCAAGGTGAATATTTTCTGAAACCAATGTGAGGCAAATACATGGTTATTAAATGGCAGCCTCATGTAATTGGTTTCAGTAGCTTGATTGTAGCTTTTTTGTTGGAATTCTACCTGCATTTTAATATCTCACGAGAATCTTTTATTGATGAAACTTATCTATACAGGTTGCTCCCTGCATAACAATATGGTGTGTGAGAAAATTTCAATACTCAATTCAGGTGTTTTTTACGTGACTAACTGTCATTATATTGGTAATTGGATATTTCAGGCTATAACTGCAGAGGCAATAGTTTCAAGGTGCAGCAGATCGAGGAACTTGCTGGAACAAAGTTTAAGCCAACTTCAAAACATGGTTCCTGTAATGCTGGCTGTTGAGGTAAGTTAACCCTGTATGCTTAATTTGTTTTTCTTGTTTCCACATGTTAAGTGCTGGTGGATAGTGGACATATGCTGGTTGACTTGAACAGGTTCTGACAAGTTTACTGGTATGATACTAGGTTTATCATTTTTTCTTAAATGGCTACTCTCTAAACAAAACTGGGTACTTGTAATTTGTAGTCCAACTCTTTTTTCAGTTGCGCTAGATGATTCCCTACTGAAGTACATTGTTTTTAACTTGGAAACCATAGCAAAGAATTCTTATCTTATTCCTAATTGACCTCTTGTTCTTGTTTGCTGTCTTCGTTCGTCAAAATCAATGCTTCACATCAATCTTTCTCTATGTTGCTTCATGTTTCTTTTCATATTTCTAACAGTTTTTTTCTTCTAATCCGGTGCTTTAATCATCTGCAGATCTCTCAAATTATTGATGATCTCAGGGCTGC
>JAVXUL010000020.1:9185613-9203998 GCA_035590515.1 Trichilia minutiflora
TCAAATATCAAAATATACTAATCCATCGTCATTCAATATTAATAAATAATAAGTTTAATATCATTATTAATATTCAAACATAATTAATTATCATCTAAATATAAAAATTAAAAAAAATTAATTTTTTTTTTAATTAGATGGGTTAAACGAGCCGATCCGCGAGTTAAATGAATTGACCCATTTAACCCGCGGATTAAACGAGCTGAGCCAAATCGACCTACGAATTAAACGGACCAATTTTTTTTTATCCTAACCCACTTAAATAATGAATTAAATGGGCCAGCTCGCGAACTACTGACCCGTTTGATAGCTCTACTTACATACATTTGAGTGGTAACACAAAAACACCCTATCCTTATGAAGCTTCTCTTTTTTCTTTTCTTTTTTTTTTTGTTATTATTTATCATCCACTTACTCTTTTTTTATGTTGTTGTTATTATCTTGTCATCCACTAACTTAGGTGTAGAAGTTTTTTAACCGAATAGCTTTCATAATAAATCTTCAAATCTTTGTTTGGTGATGCTAGAATCAATTTTCTGGTTGTCTAACCAAAATAGTAAATCTTATAAGTTTTGCCCATCAATAAAGATTATCAAAAAATTAAATAAAATTATTAATTATTTAAATATTTTATTCTAATTTAAATTGAATATACACTTTTATTTTTAAGATTATTTAAAAATAAAAAACTATTAATTATTTAAATATATTTATATGAGCAAATTTAAATAAAAATTAAATATTTAAAATTTAATTTAATAATAATTATCTTATTATTTTATTGTAATTAATAAATAGAAATAATTATAATATAAAAATGATTTTATTATATTATTTTACCATTAAAATTATAAGCAATATAAATAAATAATAATTAATTATTAAATTAATTAATTATTCTTTAAATTAAAAATTAATGGAACTTTTTTGGGTTAAATTAACCATAAAGAAAACAATTATTTAAATAAAATAAAATAAGTAAGAAATGATAATGGCATTTTTTGTTATCCAAGTGCAAAGTCGGAGAACATAAAGTTGAAAAATGGTATCCTGTTAATATAATTTGGTGGATCCCAATTAATTTATTCCCATCTTTAAAATTTATATCAGGTTTTGTATAATTTTATCTAATCCCAAGATTAATCCCCTACCAAATAAAGCTTATATATATTTCATACTAACCAATTAATAAAATCTGGATCCAGCAACAGTGAATTCTGAGTGCCTTGTTGCGTGATTTCGAACTTTTCTATTATAGCTGTTAATTTTTTTGTCGAAAATTTCCAAGTGCTCAAACCCAAATGGTAAGAAATTGAACCATGCAAATTGACATATGTTTGTGGAAACATAGCCCCAAGAGAATCAAAATCCTGCTAGCATTTAATTTGAAAGACTTGATTAGCAGTGCATTGGTTGAAGCTGCCTCAGGTCCTAAAATCTAATCCATTTGTTTGTAAGGGAAGCATGAAATTTAGATGAACAAAAAAGGCCATGAAATTGGCTAAATAGCGTAGGATTTGGGTATATGGGTGGATTTGTAAATCCTTTTCAAAGTTGATAGTAGTTTACTGGGCTTTTAGTGGATTCTTTAAGCTAGCTCATAATACCAAAACTCCAACCCATTTGTTTGCAAGGAAGGCCTTGTTGGGTGGAATTATCTTGATATTGAAAACAGAAGTCGTCTCCAAGTGTGATTTATGAAGAATCATGACAACAAAATTAAATTAACGATTAAGAATCAAATCAACAAAACATGGAAATCAGCCCATGATTCAAGCCAAATGTTAATATATTATTGCGCCGGATCCTGGTTGCTTCCTTCTTCCGAATTCATCAAGGCCTTGAAGAAAAATCTGTGGTAATTATGATCGTATTTTAAAACTATACTGTCTATATAACCTTGCTGTCTGGAATAGAAAATTTATTTAAACAAGGCAGAAATAATGAATTAACCGTAAATCTAAATATCTATGTTCTAACAAGTAACAACTATCATAACCTCATCTATGCCTCCTAAAGATTTTAAAAATAGGTTAAATTTTTGAAAATTACTTCGACTGCCTTGATTCAAGAAATCAATGCTGAAAAAAGAGGTTATATCACAAATATTATAAATTAAATTGTATTTATTTAATAATTATCACTTACTTCACTCTTTGGATTTACAACTTCAATAGGTCCTAAAAAAATTATAGTCAATTACATATGTATTCTCAATAATTTATTGTTTATAGTTTCTAAAATTTTTAATTTTAATTTTTTAATAATATTTTTTTAATAATTATTATATACCTCGTTTAAACTTAAAGATATCAATTGTATGACATATAAGTATGTTTGGTATTTTTTAACATGTAAATTCATTTATGATATAATTAATTATTTAGATAATTATATCATATTATCTTATTTATTTAAAAAATTAATCTCAATCAAGTATGAATTAAATATATTTTGTGTTTTTTTATAAACATTAATTTATCCCTATAATTTCTTTTACAATGAGATAAAAGGTAAACAAATTAAAATTTTTGTTACTCTAATATTATAGTAGGATTGCATTTATATCATGAACAACACTAATTTGTACAAACTCATATGTATAAATTAATTTAATTTATATTTAATTCAAATAGTAGTTATGTTGAAACCATAAAGTATAAGTTCTTAATTAAATTTTCGTATCAATGATATATTTGACTGACGTTCAGATTTCACATAAGAATAATCACCCACGGATATGACGTTAGATTTCACATAAAAAAATATCACCCAAAATGGGTTAAATTTTTTCTTTTGTATGAACAGAAGTTCTAATTTTAGGAGAAATTTTTTTGGTAAGAATAGAAGACAATAGTCCCAATTTTAGGAGAGAAAAGTGAAGTGATAAATTTTCATTTTAAAAACAACATGCTGAAAAATAGGTAAGATTCAATTTTTTAAAAATTAAATTTGGGAAAACATTTTAAAGTTAATTATTTTCAAAATATGGACATAAATCATATAAATCTAAAAGAGTAATATTAAAGATTACAACATACATGTATCTTAAAATTATTGGAGATATGTTTTAGAATCAATCATGTTATATTGTTCGGACTTATCACCATATTATATATATGCTATGAATATTAATTGTAAATTTATTTATAATTAATAAATGATATTTATTATATCATTTTACATTCGATCAGTTGCGATATTAATTGATAATTTAA
Organism: Trichilia minutiflora; assembly: GCA_035590515.1. Classification (NCBI taxonomy): domain Eukaryota; kingdom Viridiplantae; phylum Streptophyta; class Magnoliopsida; order Sapindales; family Meliaceae; genus Trichilia; species Trichilia minutiflora. The sequence continues at coordinate 9,188,832 of JAVXUL010000020.1, forward strand.
TTATGGATATAAAATAAAATCCCGTTATGTATTATATGTCAAGACTCTATCTAAAATATGTTATGGATATGAGTACAGAGTGTATGATTTGAATACATCTAAATAAGTTCCTGGTTGAAGTAATGTCATTAGGGACGATGACATTGTGTGATTGGCATATTTTGTTACTATCAATGATTAGTATTCGATGCTAATAGTTGAGTAACGAGTCTCATGTCACAAGAATATAAACGTAGGTAGTGCGTTTGTGAATATATTACTAAACGTGATCAATCGCGACAGAATAACATGGGTGAATATCCACAATCAATGATAAATCGCACAGCTGTACTAGTGTACTACTAGTCATTTGACCTAAGATATCATGGCTGCTCTCTACACTGAGGTACATCGTTCACTTGTGTATATCGCATCAGACTAACCACGTCTGATAAAAGAAGCTTAATGGCAATATGTTTTTTTTGTATGAGGATATGTGATGTTTAAATAGAATCGGCTAGCTTAGATGTTTGAGCTTGAGGTTCTATGTAGGAATGTCATATACAAGGATTAAATCTCTAGCCAGAGTACACTTATTTGAAAATGTGTTTTCGGATAAATAAATCCCGTATATGATTTGATTTCCTGATTTTATGATTGAGTTAGGAGTTTGACTATACCATGACCTGTACTCAATTGGGAGTTAACAGTAGAGGAACTTTACTACATGCACGTATGACTTTGAGGGCTGATTTGAAATCTTTATTCATCGTGTGTGGGGGTCATGATATCTTGTTAGAGGTCACTCATAATTATTGATAACTTTGATTACAAAGTGTTGTGTTGAAATGTTGCAAAATATTCGTATATTTATTTATGTCCAGCTCACGGTGAACCCAAGAGGTCACATACAAGTCAATTGATGTTTACAATTGTTATAAATGTTTTGTTTGACGAAAGTAAAATATTATTTGATAATCGATAGGATGATATAAATTCTTTAAAGTGAGGAATAAATTTCTCAACAATGACATACAAACACCCGTATATTCGAGAAATATTTTAATGATTTTAATATATCATAAATATAATTTATTGATATATCAAAACTTAGAAAATATATTTACATATCAAGGATTTAATAAATAAATTTGTTTATTTATTATAAATTAAATAATTATTATTTAATTAAAATAAATCTTTGAATGATAAATGGTATAATATAATTTTGCCAAATATTAAATTTTTTTTAAGTATTTATTAACCAAATATATGACTTAGATTAATTTTTTAATTTAATTAAAAAATTAATTAAAAGGAAAATGTTAAATGATATATAAATATAAATATATATTTGATATATGATACATATAAATAGATACACACTAACATTTCTCTCTCTTTTTAATTAATTTATAAATATATATATATATATATATATTAATTTATTAATATATATATTATTTATTAATATTTGATATTATCCATTAATATTGATTAATGAAAAAGAAAATATGTTTTTCAAAATGCTAGCCTATGGTTATTTTTCGTGTGTAAAACATTATCAATATTTTTGTTGATGCAAGAAATCGGCCTCGTCCATGACTCCCGGCACCAGCAGATTTTGTCTTCCTCTCATCCCTGAGCTTGGAGCTGCAAAACACACAGAGCACCTCAGGGGTAAAACCGATTTTCCGACGAAAACCTTCCGATGCTTAAGTCGGAGAAGGTTTTACTTGGTATGTGCAATAGGTGTGCATGCAAGCAAGTAATGATGCACGAAGAGTATGAATGACATGAAATGTTCTATCCCTGAATAGGATATCTGTATACACTGAAAAGGTAGAAAAAATGTCTTACAGTGGGTTTCTCTCGAGAATATCCTCACGAATCTGTCTATCCATTCTATTTTTCTCTTTCCTATTTTTTCTTCCTCCCCTTTCTCTTGATTATTGGATGCTGTATATGGTAAGCCTTGGAGTGCGTATCGTTGGACACGTGTTGTTGCATGACTGACGTGCCTAGGGCGACCTGTTGCAAAGTTAGAGGGCGTAGGGAATTGTGATACTATTCTTGGTCACATCATTTCCGAGCCCCTGAGTGTTTGTACCCTTGAGCGGAACTTTCAGCTCTCCTGGGAATGAAGTCCCCTGACTCCTGGGAGACTTTGATGCTGCAGAGTATAGCCTTGGTGTTGCCCGGAGGCGGAGAGGCGGGGACTAGCATACTCCGAATGTCTGCAGATCTGGACTGTTGCGTAATAGACCATTGATCCGACCTCCTGATTCCGAGGGTACATGTCATAGAAGGCTCTGACCCGAGTGCAAGTTGACAGTGAATAACTTCGAAGAAGAGTCCTTGACTGATTGTTCTTAGGCAGAGTGTCCGAGACGATTAGGCAACCCTACTGTTGGCTTGACCAGCTTCTCGGAACGACACCGTATAAAGGAGCCTGTTGGATATGTGCACGTGATGGGTTTGAACAAGAGCGTGGAGGTGGGCCTGAACTACTGGGCTGGGCCTCGGTAAAATCTCCCAATAATTTTATTTTATTTTAATAAATAAAAATCAATCAATTATATTGCTTGGGAGTGTTTTATATGTGGGATCCAATTTTGAATTAGAGTTGAATGGGCTTTCTCCTTCTTCCTTGGGTTAGGTTACGGTAAAAGTGAAGAAGCCATGAAAAACAAGCTTATTTCTTCATTTCTCAAGAAAAATAATCATAGAAAAGAAATAGGGAAAAGAAAGATAAGAATGAAAATATATTTTTTAATATTCCTAATCTTTCAACCAGGTGTATATGATGATTTTCTAAGTATAAAAAGCTATGAGATGACTTATGAAAATCATGGAAGCTTTTAAGATTTTCAAAGGTTTTATTGAAATCATTATAAACAAATTAGTGTGTGCATCCTTTATATACAAGTGAAAAAACTCATTACTATATTCCAAACAAACCCCTAAAGATAAATTTGTTGCCTAAATGTTTAAATTGTTTAAACTCATGATAAAAATTAAAAGAATGTATAATTAGCATCATTAGTAATTCTAAGATGCTAGATTAGCTCTAAGCAACTTTCAAAAATTTATATCTTAAGTAATATTCATATTACTTTATATATTATTTTATATTTTAAATAATTAAAATTGATATATAAGATGACATAACAATGATATATCAAATTTTATTTTAGTTAAATTCAAATTGTAGAATAGAAATTGAGGTCTTTAATATTACTCATATTAAAATATATATTTATATAAATTATTTAATTCGATCATATATTGTATATATAAAATATATTTTGTTCACTTGAAAATTCAAACAAGTGATTTATAATAATATAACTACGATACTTTTTTAAACATTCTCCCATGTTCAAGTATGGAATATGTGTAGAATGGATTGAAATTTGAGTATACGAAAAAAATTATTTTATCCAAAATTTATCAATGACTAATATTAAAACGTATTGAGTTATTAACATTAATTGTTAAGTTTTAATTGAACATTAATAAATATGTTGTATTATAAATTAATGTTATTAAATATGTTGATAGAACTTATAAAACCCAATTCAATATCAAACTTGATTGCAACTAGAAAATTATGTGCCTTACAAGGCATGCCATTCATTTTGGTGGGTGGTGGAAAATGATATGAGGCATCTCAAGTGGTCTTGCGTGTGTATTTGTATTGTCCCACAATTTAGGTTCGTTGACCAGTAGGGTGAGGTAGGACCAATTGTTAGTGCCAATAAAGAAACCAAAGATGAAGACGCACAACAAAACCAAACACAATTATGACGGGCCCATAAGATAGCGCGCGATAATAAATAATACTTATTATCTTTAATTTTGAACCAGTGGTTAATGCTTTCAGAGTCAGAGCACGTGTTTTTAGATTCAACGATACGATCCTTCCTGGCAATGGCAGGTGAAGCCTCTTTTTTCTTTAAGTGGGTGTTTAGTCAATAGTCATTGACCACTCGTGAGTCGGGACTGTTCCAACCCCAAGCTCGAAAAAAAAAAACTGAAAAACAGAGAGACTCTCTTCTCTGCTTAGGAGTTCAGTGTAAAAAGTACTAAACGTTTCTGACTGATATACCATGTCAAGAGAAATCTGATTCTGGTCAGCTTTTTTTATACGTTTCCTTTTTCTCTTCACAAAACGATTATAAAAAGGGGATTTAATAAAAAATTTGATCATTATTTATAATAATAATTTTAAAAATATCATATAATAAAATCTTATTTAAAAATAATTTATTTTATTATTTGTTAATAAAAATATCTTTATTTAATCTAATATATTATTTTATTATTTTTTCTTCACTTTTCAATTTCTAAATCTCTCCAATATTGTACAAAATTTTCACAAAAATCTCAACTTTAAATTACTCAATTTACATTTTTTAGTACAAAAGGTTAGTATTTTTTTATTTTATTTTTTTAATTTTACAAAAGAATGAAGCATACTTTGAAATTAAAATGGAAAGAAAATGTTTGAACACGAAGATAATGTTTACACTCGCAAGTCAAAGATACTATTCATAGTGGGAAGATATAAAATAATTTCTATTTAAATAATTTTAATATTTTTAAATTAAATATAATCTACTTATAAATCTAAATATATTCAAACAATATTTAATTAAATTAAATTAAATATTATTTAATTAATAGTAATGATATTAATTAAAAAATTTTAAATAATTTTATTATTAACATTTATTTATTTAATTAATATATTATTTAACTTTAGAAATATATTTATTATTAAAAAAATAAAAAATGTAATTGTGTGAACTGTAAAGCATACTTTAAAGTGTGCACAGTACAGACAATTATATTTTTATTTTTTAATTATTATATTTTAATTATAGTATAATATTATTAATAATAATACATAATTAATAGTAATATTTAATTATATAATAATAAATGTAATATAATTATTTAGATAATATTTAATTAAAAAATAAATAACAATATTATTTATAAAATATTTAATTAATATTATTATTTTTAATATTTTTAAATTAAATATAATCTCGCCAATATTGTATCAATCTTTTATAAAAATCTCAATTTCAAATCACTCAACTTACATATTTTAATACAAATTATATATATATATATATATATTTTTTTTTTTTTTACAAAAGAATAAAGCATATATTGAAGTTGAAATGGAAGGAAAATCAATTGAACACGGAAGTATTGTTCATCCTTGAGAGTACTGTTTACACAAAATATTATTGAAACTCAAAAGTTAAGGATATTGTTCATGATCAAAAGTTTATAAAATAATTTAAAATTAAATAATTTTTAATATTTTTAAATTAAATATAATCTAAATATATTTAGATAATATTTAATAAAAATAATTAAATATTGTTTAAATAATAATAATATTAATTAAATATTTAAAAAATATTTTAATATTTATTTAATGAATATATTATCTAACTTAGAATAATATATTTATTATTGATCAAATAATATTATTTAAATATTATCAATTAATTCTTTCTATTAAATATTATTTTTTAAATAATTTTTTAATTAAAATATTCTCATCAGTATTTAATTAAATAAATGTTGTCTCTCTATATAATTTTTACTAATTAAATATTATTAAAAATAATATTATTAATTAAATAATTTATAAATAATAATATTATTTATTTTTAATTAAATATTATCTGAATAAATATATTATATTTATTATTAAATAATTAAATATTACTATTGATTATATATTATTAATAATATTATATTATAATTAAAATATAATTGTCATGTTCCAATTTGTGGGTACTATACGTGACAACCGTCACATACTCTCAAGATATATTCAATTTCTCAAAATACACATGAAAACCTGTAAAGCCTTTACAAAACCTATTTTAAAATTCACACATTTAAAACACTTTCAAATGTCCACCCTCATCACCCAAACTTCTCATGATAAATCAATAAACCTCAAACACTTCTATATAAATATTTCAACCATTTTATGAATCTTTATCAATGTATTTAAATATAAAAATTCAATCCGATATATAAAATCAAAAAGGTTTACAAATCTGTTTCTAATACATAGAAGAAAATACAATATTAAAGTAAAATACAGTTCTAGTGGAGTAGAAACACTTCTAGGTAAGTCGATTTTTGAAATATACTTGAAGTTCCTTAAGTTTAAAAAAAATCACCACCACCGAATGCATTGTTAACTTTCTAAGCCTGAAATTGGAAAGTGAGGGAAGTGAATATAAGGGAGTATACTCCATGAGTGAACTAAGTATTAAAATAAACTACATTCGTTTCAAATTACAAAGGAAAAGTATAGCTAGCAAACATTATAAAACAATTTGATTTAACATATTTGATTTAGTTTGAAAACTTCAAAACGTATATCGAAAATCATTAAGCTAATTGTCTTTCTCGATAATTATCTTAGCTTTGGGCATTCCGAGACGGTCAGTAGATTTTATATGTAGATAAAAATAATATTATTTTATAAAATCCTAATGCAAGGAATAAAACAATACATGGTTTAGTAAAAAATATGCCTACCATTGACGTTCGCTTCGAGTAGTCGCGTGGTAACATTTCGACGAGACTCACAGGTGGTTGAATCATTATTTCAGTACAATAATATAATACCATACATCACCCGCACCTGTGAAGTCTCCACTCACTTAGGCGACCTCTCTATCAAATTGACCTTAGGCTACCACACCTTGTAGCTACAGTAAACAGTCTCGACCCTCATGACTGTCATCATCCATATGCAATCATATACGAATTAAAATCCATATGGCTCACAACAATTACAATAATAACCAATAAGGTATAAATATCTCATAAATTGGCCACTGGCAATCATTCATATAAAATATATATGCCATGCAAATCAAATCCATCATGCATATCACATTTCATTTCAAAACCATAATGAAAATATATATAAATATTTGCATAAAAAAGGAGTAATAAGAATAATCATTTATAAAACCCTTGAATATCATTATAGGTATAAAAACAAGATTTTGTTAAAAACATGAAAACAAAAAAAGTTCACTCACTATTTAAAGAGGGTACACACTCCTTAATTTTTCTCGTTTATCGACACTTCATACGGGTTCTTTGATCGCATATCGTCACCTAATCATATATTCAAAACATATAAATACTCAATTCTATTTTATATATAAGACTAATATGCGTACAATGCATGCTAATTCGGGTTCTAAACTCGATTAATATGTGTAATTGGTTAAATCCTCGATATTTCTCCAATTATCAATTCTCTGCCACCTTCTTATCGGAACAGTAACTTGATTATTGTTCACACCTTTATCCATATTTTTCGAATTCTCGTTTTTAACCACCTAACGATTTATCCAACCTCCCTACAACCTAACTAACGCATAAAAATCCAAATGCATACGATAAAATTAGAGAAAATAACTCGGATAAATAGTAAAATTCATGTGTACGAAAATCAATAAAATACAAAATGAAAGGTATAGACATGCTAGAAATGATGTTATTTATCTCGTGATATCATTGCTTTACTTTGATTTCACTTAGAAATAGCTCCCGAAACCCTAGCTTTCCCCTTTGTGCTTTCCTTGTTTATGACGACAAATTGAAACTAGTAGAGTGTTTAAAATAAGGAATGTGGTAAGAAAGCAATGAGAAATTGAGAAAAAATGAAAATGAAGTGTTGGGTTTACGAAGAGCAGAGGAGAGAAACGTGGGAGGAGAGGGGAAGAAGAAAAGAAGAAGAAACCGTGAAGGAAAGGGTTTTTAGCCCTATATAGAAAGGGAGAGGCTTTCATATGACGGTAAAATCGTCATTTTGCAACCTTCGATCAATTGAATCACCCTCTTCGATCGACCGAATCCTTCAGTATTCTTACAAATCAGGGACTTTAAAATTTTTGGTCAATCGAGGTGTCCTATTCGGTCGATTGAATTTTGACACCTTAAAAGTTAGAGAGCCTCAAAATATCAATCGATCGAACGACGCTTTTCGATCGATTGAACTATTATTTTTGGTCGATCGAATCACCTTCTTCGGTAGATCAAATCTGAAACCATAAATTTTTCAGGGAGTTCTTAAAATATCAGTTGATTGAATCACCCTATTTAATCGACCGAAATTTGCTAAAAAGAGAAAATTCTTAATTAAATCCCCCTAAATAATTACGAAATCATGCTTTCATGTATATTGAGTATGATACAGATAAAATTGCATGTATGAATAGAAAAATATAAAATTATAAAATTATTGTTATACTCTTAACATTTAGACACAGGTTCACAATAATAATAAAAAAATAAAAAAAATTATATATATAGTACACATACTAAAACGTACACAATGCACACTTTAAAGTGTATACAGTACACCGTCTAAATACATATGAAAATATTAATTAAAAAGTTATTTAAAAATAATATTTAATAGAAAGAATTATTTGATGATATTTAATAAAAATAATAATATTTAATTAATAATAAATATATACTTTTAAGTTGAATAATATATGAATTAAATAAATATTAATAATAAAATTATTTAATTAATAATAATAATAATATTTAAATAATATTTAATTTAATTATTTTCATTATATATTGTCTAAATATTTAAATTATATTTAATTTGAAAATATTAAAATTTATTTAAATAAAAATTAATCAATTTTAAATTATTTATATACTTTTGAATATAAATTATATTTTTGTCTTTTTATTGTAAATAATACTTTCAAATATAAACAGTTTTTTGGAATATGAACAATATTTTTACGCTCAAACGATCTTTCCTCCCTTTTAACTTCAAAAAACGTTTTATTTTTTTATAAAATTATAAAAAAATATAAAAATACTAAATTTTATATTAAAATATATAAATTGGGTGATTTGAAGTTGAGTTTGTTACAAAAATCTGTATAATATCGATGAGATTTATATATTTAAAAGTGAGAAAAAATAATAAAATAATAATATATTAAATTAAAAGATCATCAATAAGAATATTTTTATCTATAAATAATAAAATAAATTAATTTTTAAATAAAATTTGATTATATTATATTTTTTGAATTATTATGATAAATAATAAATAATGACCAAATTTGATTACATCCCTTGTGGAAATACCCGAACTCTTCACAAGTCATGGACCACCATTAAAACCTGATAAGAGGAATTGATTTATGAACCTCGTGGCAAAAATAAGCCGTTGACGAGAATAACTTTCTTAACATTTTCTTTGACTCTTCCCCTCTCTGTTCTGCAAAGACTTCCATTGTAAGAGAATCACTGCTTCTTTTTTATTAGTTTTTATTTACTTGAGTCTTTGTGTGCTGACTGCAATTGTGATGCAACATTGCAACAATCAAGAATTGTTTATAAACTTGGGTTCTGGGTGTTTTTCAAGGGAAAGGGTTTATTGTTTTGTCTTCACTGCGGTGAACTACACCGAGCTACTGGAAACAAAGTCGATGACTTGAATTGTGCTCGGAATTGATTTTTATCTTAAAAATATTTTTACTGGTTTGAAATCTGGGCTGTGGCTTGCTGCCATTTGCATCGCCACAGGCTTTATTTTTGGTGCAGCAAGAATCGTCAGAATCTGATATTTGTTCGAAACTAATATCTATTTGAATGAAATTCTCTGGATTGTGTACTGTGGTCTGGAGGTCTCATCATTGGTGTGCTTTCCTCTATACCGAGATAATTTTTCTCTTTGCTTCATTATGATAATAGCGATCTAAGTTTAAACTTAATTCTTTTGACCAAATTTTTAACCCCAGATGAATCAAAAGGGACCTTTGCCATGATTGATAAGCTCTTTAATTTTTAATATTCTTTGAACCGTGAATATGTGATTACTCCTGATCAATTTGGTTATCTTATCGTTTTTAGTTAGCTGATATTATGTTGTTTAAGTCATCATTGATTTGCAATAATTATTTAGTTGCGCTTACGAAATTTTAGTTTAATATTTGTTATAATATTAAATTAAACTTTTGGTAGCTGATATGGACATGTCTTATCCAATAAATTGTGCATTTCTGACCCTTTTAAATTTTAATCAACTATAGGGATCCAGGACTCTGAGCTTTGAATGGGGACTGGTGCTGCTCAGGTAGTTGAGACTCTGCCATACCCTTCTTCCTTTAAGGTATAAATTAATAGAGATTTCTTCTGAAGCTCCTTTTCATGGTCAAATTGTATTATTCCGTTTTTAATTGCGTCTACACCATTAATATTTTACACACTGTTTCCATGAGTAATGAAAGATTAATCTATACAATTCATATTTTAGTGTACTTGGCAGTGGCATATATGATTTTGATGAATAGAATATGAATAAAATCATACTTTTACTGATTAGGTGAAGCTATTTATAAGATTGACAGGAATCTTTTGAAGATAGACAATGATTTGTTGTTTCTGCAATGTAATTAGTGGTTTACTGGAAAGCATGTTGCTAGGAACAGGAATAGGATGAGAAAGCTTCTAATATTTTTTACAGTCCAGAAAGTAGAATGGAGTCTTTATTTAGTGTCCCTGAAGTAGGATAGCATCTCTTGGAAACAGAGAGGTACAATGACGGAATTATTAAAGTAGCAGGAAATAGCATGTTAATTCTCAGGAATTGGGTCACTTTGACCTCATTTTTATCTTTTGAGTGTTTTGTATGCTTTTGGTTTTACTGATGTATCCTATTAAAAAAGAAATTTCTCACAAACTTAGTTCATGTTGGAGGTGCATTGTGGTATGTGCACAGAACTTGTGAAGCTCGTGGAAAGAATTGCTAAGATATTTCCAGAAATAGAAGCAGCTCGACCTCAATGCGCAGCAGGGGTTCAGGCACTGTGCTTGTTGAACAGTGCAATTGAAAAATCCAAGTTACTTCTTCAGTATTGCAGCGAGTCTAGTAAACTCTATCTGGTGTGTATTTACTTGTGATTTTGATAGATAGAGTATCTGTGAAATAGGAACACTTTCTCCTAACTGTATTTACTTGTGATTTTGATAGACAGAATATCTGTGAAATAGGAACACCTTGATAAACATCAAGGTGTAATATCTTACAAGAATATTTTCTTGAGATAACTTATCTATAGAGATTGCTCCCTGTGTAACAATATGTTGTGTGGAAAACTTTCAGTACTCAATTTCGGTGTTTCTTACCTGGCTACCTGTCAGTATGATTGGTAATTGGATATTTCAGGCAATAACTGCAGATGCAATAGTCTCAAGGTGCAGGAGATCGAGGAACCTGCTGGAGCAAAGCTTATGCCAAATTCAAAACATGGTTCCTGTAATACTGGCTGTTGAGGTAAGTTAACCCTGTATGCTTAGATTTTCTTTTCTTGTTTTCACTTGTTAAGTGCTGGTGGACAGTGGATATATATGCTGGTGGACTTGAGCAGGTTCTGACAAGTTTACTGGTATATGATACTAGCTTTATCATTTTTTCTTAAGTGGCTACTCTCTAAATTACTTGTGCTTAGTAGTCCAACTCTTTTTCCAGTTGCGCTAGATGATTCCCTATGGAAGTACATTGTTTTTAACTTGGAAAGCATTGAAGAGGATTCTTATCTTATTCCTAGCTGACCTTCTTGTTCTTGTTTGCTGTCTTCATTGCTCAAAATCAATGCTTCAGTTCAATCTGTCTCTATGCTGCCTCATGTTTTTAATTTATATTTCTTACAGTTATTTTTTTTTTCTAATCTGGCTCTTTAATCATCTACAGATCTCTCCAATTATTGATGATCTCAGGGCTGCAACTTTTGTCCTGGACTCATCTGATGAAGAAGCTGGGAAGGCTATGCGAGAATTGCTCCAGCGTGGTCCTTCCACAACTGAGCCACTGGAGTGCTCAGAAATCAAAGTTTTACAATTTGCAGCTTCAAAGCTTTTTATTACCTCAACAAAGGCTATCTTAATAGAGAAACGATCTATTAAGAAGCTTCTGGATAAAGTTGGCGGCAGTGACCAATCCAAAGGGAAGTTATTAAAATACCTTTTGTATCTGTTGAAGAAGTATGGAAATTCAATTATGGGAGAGCAGAAAGAAAATGCCTGCTCTCAGAAAGAGGGATCATTTGAAGTTTGCAGTCGGACATTTGATCCAGAATCTCACATCGTATATGGGAAGTATGAAGCTCAAACTGACTTCTTAAATAGAGTTATACCTCCTGAAGAATTCAGGTGTCCCTTGTCTTCGAGGTTGATGTATGACCCTGTTATCATTGAGTCAGGAAAAACATTTGAAAGAATGTGGATACAAAAATGGTTTGAGGAGGGTAATGATACATGTCCAAAAACAAAAAAGAAGGTGGTCCAACAGTCCCTGATTCCAAACATGGTCATGAAGGATCTGATATCAAAGTGGTGTATGAAGTCTGGACTTACTGTTTCTGAGCCTAACATTCAAACAGAAACTCTTCACTCATGGGATACCTCTTCCACTTCCATTTCTAGCTTTGGCAGCTCTGTAAATGATCTACGTTCTCCATTGGATGTCAGCAATATATCACTTGGATCTTTAGATACTAGTTACAGTTCAGGTACCTTGACCAATAAGATTGCAGATGGATTAAATTTGATGCCGACGCAGACTAATGATGATCTTCATAGATATCAAGCATCGATAAATAAAAATGAGGCAGATTTATCCAGACTTGCTGAACTTAACTGGGAATGTCAATGCGAGGTGATTGAACGTGCTGAAAGCAGTTTGAAACACGATAATCAAGCTTGTCATTCCCTGTCTTCTATGAATTTTGTTGAACCTCTCATTACATTTCTGAAGGATGCACGAGATTTACATGACGTGAGAGCCCAAAGAATTGGATCTCTATTGTTATTAGCATTTGTGAGCAAAAACAGGTAATTTGTTCTGTGGTGGCGGGCTTCAGTTGCAGTGGTACTTCTTCATATGCAACTATATAATAATTCATGGTTATGTTTATTATTTTCTTTCTAGTAAATTGTCTGAGAGAAGTTCAGTGTTTCATTTAATTCATTGTGAGCTAGCAGTAACATTATTTGGTTCCGGCTTCAAATACTACAATGCAACGAAATTCCATGAGTAACTAGAAAGTGGTACAAATGCAAAGGCATTTTAGTTGATAAAAAAAATCATCTAAGACTTCAATCTTTTGTTATGTCCTTTTCTTATGCTATTTGTAAAATTATTATTTTGACCATGCAATTTTGTAACTTTCGGCAGTTTGGAGCATACAACAATGTTTCTAATTCTCAGGTCATGCTGTTTTTTTGTTATATATACTTATTTTTCTGATGTTTATTCATTGTTTTATGTTGCTTCATGCAGAAGGGAAATATCATGCTTAGACAAAGATGTATTTGGTCTGCTGGCATCTTTTCTTGATTCTGAAGTTACTGAAGTTGCCCTTTCCATTTTGGAAGTGTTGTCTAATTATACATTTTATAGATATAAAATTACAGAATCTGATGCTCTTGCTTCCATTTTAAACATCCTCGACTCTCAAAATGGAGAATTTCGGAAGCATGGAATTACGATTCTGTGCAACTTGTTGTCAGGCAATGATATTTAGTCCCGGATTACACCTTCAGAGTGCATTCCGAAATTGGTTCCATTTCTGCAAGATACTACTCTTGCTGGACGTTGTTTAGTAATACTGAATAACTTGTGTGATACCGAAGATGCTAGGGTTTGTATTGCTGAAACCAGAGGGTGCCTGCCTTCTATAGTTGAGCTACTTGAGATTGGCAGCTGCGAGGATCAAGAGCATGCAGTGGCAATTCTTCTTTCCCTGTGCTCGCAACATCTTCGATATTGTGAGTTGGTCATGGATGAAGGTGTTATACCTTCCCTTGTCAATATATCTACCAATGGAAATGAGAAAGCACAGGTGAGTGCGTTGGAATTGCTCCGGCTCTTAAAAGATGTCCGATTTTGTGGTGAGCAAGAATGTTTTGAATCAGACATAGGCACCTCTAAGGATGAAATTGGCCACCCAAAGGAACAGGAACCATCTTCAAAGATTTCAGCTAGGAAATTTTCAGTATTCTCAAAAATCCAGTTCTTTCGTGCTAAGGAGAAATGAAACTTGGATTTTAGATCTCTTCATTAGTATTATTTTTCAGACTTTGTGGTGGCTTGAGAATGTATATACGAGGCAAATAACAGAGCATCTGCATGATAGGATTCTGTTTCACCCAGGTTGGAAGTTACTTGTTTCATCCGTTTAGGTCAGCGATCTTATATTGTGTCCAAATGTATGATGATTGGTTTTGTTTGGTTAGAATACTAATTCTCAACATGTAATTTTATTATCTTTGATTGTGCTGCGCAAACTGCCATGTATCTGCCACTGTTACCAATTTTTAGATGTTTAGTTGAATACAATTTGCAGAGTTTTAATTCGTGTACATGTTGACATCCGGAGTCTATTCTCTTATTTTATGAGATTGACGTAAAGTGCACTTGCTGCTGTTTAAAATTTGGTAGGAAGTTGAGCCTTCTTACATGTCTTTGTAACTTGAAAATTCACGTCTGAATGAGACTGAAAGTGCCGTGAAGTAAATTTAGATATGGCAATTCAATGACAAATCGTACGCCCGTTGCATATCTGCATAGCCAAGGCCATGCAATCTATCTTTTCACTTCACTGGATAAGACGTTAATTATAACAAGAGCCAAACACTGTGTGCACACTAGGATAGAGAGCTGCCAGGAGAACGAGCCGCTGTTGTACCTAAGCTGGGGTTTTGCTCTCTCAACTCTGACCACCTTTCTCCTCAAACATGTGCTTAAACTGTTTGAGTAGAGGCAAAATAGAATGTCATCGATTAATCTAGGATAGTCTGTCAACCTGCTGAATAGCGAGTATTTTTATTAGGGAGTTTGACAAATACCTCAATTTTTTTCCGATGGCATTTATATTTTTTAAAGAGTATAAAATTTTTCTATAATTTTTAAAATATTATTTATTTTTTATCAAAATATTTATAATTAATATTTTTATAATTTAAAAAAATTCTTTAATAAAAATAAAAATATATACTTTTATTACATAAATTTCTAAATTAAAATAATTGAATTTTTTAAAAAATAATTTAAATTTAATTTATAAATTTAATACTTTAATTTATAA
>JAVXUL010000020.1:9223033-9245865 GCA_035590515.1 Trichilia minutiflora
CTTCAAACTGATCAGGCTGCTCATCCTCCAACTGGTGGACCAATGGAGGTCAAAGAGGCTGCTGCTGTGGAGGAGGTGGTGCTACTGATTCCTCAAGCCATGCCAGAGATGGACAATTTCAGCATGTTCAGAAACGGAAATCCACAGGTGTGTTCTTCGCTTTTATTCTCACTATTCATTGCAGTTTGAGCTTTTGATTCCTGGGATTGGTAATTTCGAATTTGGGTTTTGAACAAGTTTTAATGTTCTGATAACTTGATTATTGCTATGAAGTATTAATTTTTAAAATTTCTTGTTTTCAGTTTACTGCAGAAGAGGCTTGCAATGAGGAAGGAAAAAATGTTGAAGCAGCCGCGGAATCCAATGGAAAAAAGAGAGTCAAAGCAAAGCCTTCACCATATACTACGAACGATGACCCACTGCTCCAGGAGCTGGAATGCCTCCGTGAACAGGCTAAACGTGCTAACCGAAACCCTGAACATCAGAGCTTAGCTGAAAAAGTATGTCTAAAAATCTGCGTATTTAAGAGGAATATCCTTCTTTTCATCAGAGCCAGCTATAACCTTTTCAAAAAATGTAAATCATATAGCATTTGTCATGTCTATGTGTCCATTGTCCACGATTTATAGATAAGAAGCCAGAGGATTAGTGAGATGCTGCAACGTTTGCAAGAAATGATCCCTGAATGTAAGCAAGACAGCAACAAAAGCTTAGTTGATGTGCTTACTGAGGTCATCATTTATCTGAAATATCTCCAGAATCAAAACCAGGTAAGAAGAACTAGCTATAACAGTGTATAGAAATTTATATTATGCGTGAATTATATGTATGCATATTGATATTATTGACATCTTTCATATTTTAGTATGTTCAGCTATTGGCTGAGGAAGCGAGTCGTCAGAATCCCACTCCCGAAAATAATGTTAATGTAACACCTCAGCTGTTGGCTGAGGAAACTGATGCTGATCGTCAAAATGCCACTACCGAAAATAATTTTCTTGCAGCACAGCAGCTCTTGGCTGAGGAAGCTGCTGCTACTCGTCAAAATCCCGCGCCAGAAATTAATGTTAACATAAAACCGACAAGCGAGGAAAATCAAAATTTGATGGTCAGTGCTTCTGGAGGTAGGCGTAGGAGGGATAAAGCTAACAAGTTGGCTGTGAAGAAGGTAAGAATTAATAGAGCTTCGTCGAATTGAATCTATCTATACATGAATAACTGCTAATGTTTACCGGAAAAACTGACTTGTGGTTAACTATTTGTGCGAATAGAAGCCGCCCCGTTCTTACATGGGTAGGTATCGTCTAGCACCAGCAGATAGTGTGTCAGCAAGAAAAGCTAATTTTGCCTATCTGACGCAACAAGCAAACGCAATTAATAAACCTGATAGCCTGGCATTTGCTGCTCCTCTAATTACCCCTGGGAGAGCTTCCACCTCTGCAAATTGGTCTATCCCACAACAATATATTCAGGTTCGAACTATTCTGCACCTATATTGTTTCTACAGAAATCTCTTCTAACTATTTTATTATATATCATGCCATTCATATTTAATTATATGAAATTACATTTGTTATGTTGCAGCAACATGAACCCATTGTTTGGTATCCAGAGACACTAAGCCTTCTCTATCAGTCGTGTGATATCTGTTGATGATGCTTTTTTATGCTGGGATGAAGCTAAAGGGGTCCGAAGTTCCCATAAGTTGATGAAGTTCTTTGTTTTCTGTTCTTCCTTTTTGGTTCCTTTGTATTTGTGTGTATTTGCCTTGGGCAATATTATGCCTTGTTAAGAGTGGTTGAAACCCGAGCATCTCGGGGGTTGGTGTATTTTGTTCTTGACTAGTTCCAGGTTTTATTTAGCATTCTGAAGCTCAAAAAGTAGCTAGCTTTTGAACTCTATCTTCTACGTATCCAAGAAGACTTTTGTTTAAGTATGTAATATCATGCTATATTTGTTTCTCAGTTTCTGCATGTATATTTTGTATTACTGTCGTGGGCTTGTCTGAGTGTGATCATTTAATATATATCCATAACTTTGGCCATTGACTATGCCTAAAAAACTAAAATTGAAGTAGCTAGATGATGATTTCATTAAAATTAATAATCAAGTATATTAATTTTCATTCTTCTGTTATTAATAACTTTTCAAATCAATATTTATGTAATAAAAATTAAAAGTTAGTGAATAGTTTAGACGTCCATACCATACTCAATGACTATATTGATGTACATTTTCGTGTACGTGTTTGCAATATAGGAGCCTAGGAGCAAAATCCGTGCATGTTTGTATATGCGCATTCACGCGAAGGGAGAGAAAGTGAAAAAGAGCGCAGAAAATAATCCACAAAACGCCATGGGAGTAGGGCATAATAACGTTGGAAAGTTTATAAATTGTTGGAAAATAATGCAACGTAGGGTGGGCTAAGGTGGTTCAGATCGCTCAGGTACTGCCAAATCACCATGTGGTCCATGTGGACTGTGTGTGGTTCTCACTTGCAATGAATTATTAATTTTCTGCAGAAAAGCAACCCTTTTCAATAGGACAAATTTTCGGACTACGTATATTGCATATATTATGCAAGATTCTTAATAATTATTGACAAAGGAAAGGACTGGTGCATGTTTTTATTAAAGTCACTGTTAGCATTGTTTTTTTCGCTCTTCGTGTGCCACATAATTCAACCATACATTTAAAATGCCCTAAAGTTTTTGTTAGTGGCCGAGTAATGATGCACATGCACGATATATAATTCCAAGGGAATGATCATATTCATGATGAATGCATTCTCCTATACACCATACACGGAGACAACAGTATACTGCAACAGAAGAAACATACATTTAAGGTCAGATAATTAATGAATGAGGTGATTGAGGGTAGTTTAGTATTGTGGTGATGTAGTTAAAAAAAAAAAATACAATAACTATAATTTTTTTTAATATTAAATATTAATATAAAATTTCGTTAATATTTTTTTAACCCTAATTTTTTATTAAAAATAAATAAATATAATTAAATATATTTTTTTTAAAATTTTACTCTTAAAATAAGTCCCACCAACCAATAATGAAATAATCCTAAATTTGAACCTTAGTTTTGTCCCCTTGTTTTTTGAAAGATATGTGTGGAGTGATCGAATGAATTTCATTTCTCCCGCCCATACTATTTCTGGGCATATTTCATAATACGAGTTCTATACATAATAATTATCACACACTTTTAAAATATATTTAATTATTTCAAAAAACATTTTGAGAGCTATAAAACATTTGAAAATTTTATTTTCAAAACAAACATTTTTTTATAAATCTAAATAATTCTACCCAAAATATCCATACTTTTTTAAAAAATTTCAATCAAATCTTAAACATTTCAAAATTCAAATCATTTTGGTGAATCATTTATTAAAATATTTAAATACATACTCAAATAAATAGAAATATAAACAATATGATTTGTAAATCTTTTACAATATATAAAAGACAAATACCAAAACAAAAATAAACATGCATCCTCATTGGACTACAAGCTCTATTAAGTGAGTTGAATCAAATAAATATATGTTACCCTCAAAACTTAAAGGGATTACCACCAAATGGACGCACTCTGAAAATTTACTTTCCCTAAAATTGAAAAGTGAGGGGGGAGGGTGAGTATACGAAAGTATACTCAACGATTAAACTAAAATAATATAACTAAATATACTTCTCAACATAAAAATCTATAAAATAAAATATATTTTTAAAAATACAATACAAAGATTTAAAAATTATTTCAAAAACAATTTTATCTAAAATATTTGATTAAATTAGAAAACATGAACAAATATAAAGTTATTAGGTTGACCATCTTTCCTTGCAATCACCCTGATCCTGAACAACCCCGAGTATCACACCCTAACCTGTGGATCCCATACGTGATAACCGTCACGGACTCTTCATGGTATATTCAATCACCAGAATACGCTCTGTGAGCCTGTAAGACCTTTATAAAATTTGTTTCAAAAACATTCATATAGCACTCCCAAATATAAATCTAACCAAACACCCAAGCTCCAAATATTTTCATAACATTCCATAAACACTTCAAAATGAAGAAACTAGTTCACAAATCATTTCACAAGATATCCAAAAGTATATTCTAAACCAATATAAGCAATGCTGAACATGACTTAAAAAATCCATTTTACAATCCATAAAGATCCAGAAAATAAAACAAAGTAAATGATCAACACCAGTGGACTATAAACTATTTTAAGTGAGTCTATCCATCATATACCTGGTAATCCTTTAACTCGGAAGAATCACCACCACCGTTTGCAGCTAACTAATCAAACCTGATATTGGAGAGTGGGGGGAGTGAGTATACGAGAGTATACTTTGTCAGTGAACTAAAAGTAAACATACATAAATAATACTTGATTTCTAAATTAAAGAAGCACAATTCAAAACTAAATTATAAACAGTTCGATAAAAGTAGTTCTTTTTGTTTGAAAGCTCCTAAAATATATACCGAAATTCTGTGGACTGACTGTCTTTCTTGAAGATTATCCCGGTCCTGGGTATCTCAAGATTGTCAGTGGGTGTTATATGCAATAAAATCATGCTATTTTATAAAAGATAGTTTTATATGCAAGAAATAAAACATACATGGTTTTTTAAAAAATATGTCAATCACTGACGTTTGGTTCAAACAGCCATGGGATGACATCCATGACTGACTCGATGAGACTCACAGGGGGGTCGAATCACATCTCCCTTACAATATTACAATCATCATATAATAATCCCACTTGTGCAGTCTTCACTCACCTAGGCGATCTCTCTCCCAGCTCGTCCCTAAGCTACCATATATAACATTCACCTAAGGGTCCACATCCCAGTGAACTCTCCCCCAGGCTACCACCTTGTAGCTACGATAAATAACCCGACTCTTATAGTCATTATCACAAATATATAAGATATATATAAAAATCTAGTCCACTGACCTATCATCATATAATAAACATGAAATCTAGTCTACTGGTCGTATTGTCATATGAAAACATAAATATACTAAAGCATACATATATGCATTTCCACATACTTGAGAGTAATAAGTAAAATTACTCATTAAACATTTACATATCATTATATTTATGAAAAATAAGATCTTAAATATAATGGCAAAATAAAATGAGTCTATTTACTATTTAGAGAGGATCTATACTCCCTAATTTTCCTCGTTCCTCGGCACATCTCGTGAATATCTTGCTTGCACACCGTCGCCTAAATACAATTATCCAAATATATCAATATACATTCTGAAATACGTATGAGACTCGAATACGTGTAATGTATGCTAACCTGGGTTTCCTAAAGTCGAATAATACGCGAAAATCAGATAAAACCCTCGTTATCCATCTAATTACGTATACATTATCAACATAGACCCACATTGTAGCTACACTAGCGTATTTAGACTCGATTTTATAATTTAGACTTGCGAACCCCATATGCTTATTAGAACAGTAACTTGAATACTATTTACGTTTATCCATTTTCTCTAAATTCATATTTTTAATATTTTACAACTTTCTTAACTTTATTATAACTCGAATAACGTGTAAAAATTAAAATATGTACGATAAATCTATCGAAATCTATATGAATGTATAGTAAAATTCATATTATAAAAATTGGCTAAAACAGAAAATAAAATATACGGGCAAGTTAGGAATGACACTATGAACCTCGTGGTATCGTCGGTTTTTCTCGGTTTCGTTCAAAAGCTAAAAAATCTCAAAATCTTCTCCCGAAACCCTAAGTGTCCATTTTTGATTCCGTGCTTCTATCGTCAAATTAATGCTCCCGAAAAATTGACGTTGGGAATGTTGATGACAGGTGATGAGAAATCAAAGATTCGGCAGAATATGGTGAAGGCTTAGTGAGAGAGAGAGAGAGAACGACGTGAGGGAGAGAAAATAGGAGAATGAGGGGGAGACGGGCCTTCAGTCATTTTTATAAAAATGGGGAAAAAATTATTATTTTACCTTTAAATTTTCTAAAGGAAAAGCTTCTAAAAGAGGGCAAAATCGTTATTTCACGTTGATTCGATCGAACAAATCAAAGTTTGTTCGAACGAATTGTCCCCTTTGATCGAATGAATCAGGGTTCGTTCGAACGAATCTTTCGACGTTTCAAAAAGTCAAGGGACTTTCAATTTATTGATCAAACGAATCCCTCTTCATTTGAACGAACCAATGCTTCGACTGAATGAATAACTTATTCGATCGAAAGAAACCCCATTCATTCGAACGAATCCCTCTATTTGTTCAAACGAATAAAATATCATAAATTTTTCATAGAGTCTTCAAAATATCGATCGAATAAATCACCTTATTCGATCGATCGAACCCGTCAAAAATAAAAAATTTTATTTGAGTCCTCCCTAAATTAAAAAATATTATTGGGATCCCACTAAAAATAAAACTATTATTTAATTACATTGAGGTCGTTGTATTTACGACATCAAAACTTTATCTTAACCAACTCCAATCCCCAAAATAAATATACAGTCGTGATGGCATATCAATTATGTACAATGCAAGCACAATTACATATACAGTAAAAGTATAAAATTATCGATATACTCTTAGAATCTAGGCACATGGCTCACACTGAGACCATCAGTGAATTTTGCATGCAGGTGAAAACAATAATATTTTATAAAAGTTAAATTTATATGTTTATTGCTTTTATTTTATATACTTGTTTTTATATATATGGTTTGAAATGAAATATATTTGTATAACCTACGACCAAGGATGATTAGATTTTCATTTCTGTATAATTTTGAAGATGTGGTGAAATTATGAATAATTATATAATTATTATGACTTTTGTAGATTGTATAAATATATGTATGCATATTGGTGATTATGATCAGAAGGGTTAGGATTATTATTTACTGTAACTACATGATAGTAGTTTAGGACAACCTGGAGAGAGGACGCCTAAGTGAGTGAATGTTTATAGGTAGGAGTTGGTATAAAGTATGATGTTGATGAGATTTTAAGATTTGATTCAACTACCTGTGAATCTTGTCGCGATTAGTTACGGATGTCATCACGTGGTTACTTGTTAGACGAGGCTAATATCAGTAATGGACTGATTTTCTGACTAAACCATGCATAATTTTATTCTTTATATTCTAAATTAAACTTTTATAAAACATTATTGTTTTCACCTGCGTATAAAACTCACTGATAATATTAGCGTTGTCCAGGGTCAGGATGATTGCTATAAAAGATGATCAGCTTAATGATTTTATATTTGTTCGTATTTTTTAATTTAATCAAATGTTTTAGATAAAATCATTTTTAAAATGATTTTCAAATCTTTATATTATATTTTAAAAAGAATGTTTATTTTTTAGATTTTTTATATTAAGAAGTATATTTAATTATATTATTTTCGCTGAAGATACTTCCGTACACTCATCCCATCACTTTTTAGTTTCAAGAAAAGCAAACTTTTAGAGTGTGTCCTCTTGGTGATTATATCTTAAGGTTCTGAGGGTAGTATGTATTTATTTAATTCGACTTATATAGTAGAGCTTATGTTCCACTATGGATGCATCTTTATTCTTATTTTGATATTTGCCTTTCATAAATTATAAAGGATTTATAAAATACATTATTTATATTTTTATTTATTTAAATATGTATTTAAATATTTTGATGGATGAGTCATGAAATGATTTAAATGTTTATAAGTATTTAAAATTTGATTGAAATATTTTAAAGAAGTATTAATATTTTAGATAAAATTATTTGAGAGTATAAAAAAATATTTATTTTAAAAACAAAATTTTCAAAGATGTTACAAATCTTAAAGTATATTATAAAATAATTAAATATATTTTAAAATTTTATGACAATTGTTAGGTATAAAATTATTGGGCCATGCCACTCTCTCCCGCAGTCCCGCTGATATTATGCAAATTTTGAGGGTACTGTTTATAAAAATTATATATGTAACGGATCATTTCTTAGTTTGCACACATATTTATAAAGTTATCATCACTTAGCTTTCTTTAAATTTAACAATATTTTATTAAAATAATATAAATATAAAAATAATTATTTATTTTTAAAAATATCTTTTATAATTATTTTTATATATAATAAAATTTTTACAGGATTATTTATTTTTTATTACTAAAATATATATTTAATTATTATTATAAATAAAAACTAATTAAATGTTTAATAATTTTAATTTTATTTTATTATTAAATTATATTTAATTATTATTAAAAAATTATATTTAATTATAAATTATTGAGAATAATTTAATAAAATAATTTATTTTTTTTATAGTTATCAATGATAAGATCACGTCGTGAATTTTATTAATAATTAAGGTTAGGTGAAACACAAGAAATGGAATAAGCAAGGGTAAGTAAGGGATTCCCCCATATAGGAAAATGAGACTCCCAGAGTACGTGGGCATGATTAGTTTAATTAAGGCATCATCCCAACGAGGGGACAGATTTAATTAATTTATTATCTGTAATTGTAATTAAATATATATTATACTTATAAAATATAAAAATAATTATATTGTTTTTATCTGTTATTATATATAAAAAATAAAAATGATTTTAAAAAGTAATTTAAAAAAAAGTAGAAAAATAAGTAATTATTTTTGTATTTTTACTATTTAAATAAAATATTATTAAATTTCAAAAAAAATTACGTGTCAATAGTAACCCTATATTTACAACCATATCTAGATATATGAAAATGTAAATGTACCTCCTAACCAACTACACAATTAATATACCTATTATATCTAAATTTAAGATAAGTTGAATTTTTTTTTTTATACGTAAAAAATTTTAATCTATTAAATTAGAGATAAATATCAGTTAAATTAGTTTATCATCACGTTTAGAAGAATAATTTAAATAAAATCTATGGTTAAATCTTTTGATATTTTAATAAAGTGACATCTCTAAAGTTTAAATTTAAACTCCTTCAGAATTCAAATATTTATCACTAAATTAAACCTTAAAGGAATTATAAGTTAAAAATGTTGTTAAGCTTTACTGCATGCATATATGCAACAATATTAATTTCTTAGTATGGATGAGAATTTGTGATTCATATATTCTTTCGCTCACATTTGGTTGTAACATATATATATATATATATTAATTTTAATGGGTATTTATTAAATTTAGAGTCCGTTTGATATAGTGTGTTAAGTAGAATTATTTTTTCGAGTATACCTAGGGACAGCAATTTTTCACCAGTACGTGCACCCGTTAATATCCCTCTATATCAATGTATTGAAATGCTTGATAGGAGTAAGAAAGGAGACGACTATACCCAATATGAGAATGGGTTGGGTAGAATTTGATATATTTATTCGATCATTAGAATGCATGAAGAATATTATGTAGATAAATAAGAGGAGATGGCTCAGTCAATTGAAAAGAAATCATATGGACTCAGAAGGCAATTGGATTTAGTTCATATCAAGAGGATACACAGTCTAATGAAGTTATAGGATTTAAGTTAGAGAATTTTGATATAATTTTGTATTGTTAAAATTTAAGAGAATAATATGTATTAAAAAATAGTACTATATGATTATAATCTTATAAAGAGGATTAAAATTCTTAAAAAAGGGTTAATTTTTTTTTTTTGGGTAATAGAGAGATTATTGATAATAAAAGTTATTGATAGTGTTTGGACGTAGGTATTAAGACTGAATCATGTAAAAAATTTATATTTTTTTTAGCTTTCCATTGGTCATTATCTTTTTTGTTATCTCTTTAATGATATTAATTTTGTGGAAAAATTAATCATTGGTTGATTATTAATCATTGATTACTTTCTCTCTATTTGTCACTTTTTTTATTTAAAATTATTAAAATACTTTTATTATTTAAAAGTATTCCAATAATCTTAAATCAAAAAAGTGATAAACAGGAATTATAAAGAGTTTTTGTTATAAATATTTTTATAGGGGATAAATTATATTTTTATAAATTATAGGGATATTTGCCTTTATCCATATTATTATTTCTTGAAACTTTTTGAGTTGGGCTGCCACCTTTTATGCTTATTTTAAATTTATTTACTAAATTTTAAGTGATAAATTTAAGCATGCCATAGTATGAATGCATATATATATATATATATATATATATATTTATTTAAATTATGTAAACATTCAACTCTAGGTAAATGGCTCTGAAAAAGTGTTGAGATTTGAATATGTGTACGAGAAAAGTTTAAAATAAATGCATGTTTTGTGAAGGGCATGAATACAATAAGCTATACATTAAGAAATTCGACACTGTAGCTATTCCAAAATTTTCCAATAGAAATTGGAAGGGGTGAGTGGGGTGGGAAATTTGGTTCCTCATTTTCTCTCCGGTTTCCTTCTTAGGCCTTACTCAAATTACCAGAGAGGGAGCATTTCCGATCCCTTCTTCATTGATAGTCAATAGTCTATTGATAGCTTCAATTGAAATTGTGAGAAAAAAGTAAAGCACATGGCAACAGAGTCATCAGAATCGGAAGAAGAAGGGAAGATCACTGGAGGAAATCAACACATGCTAATAGATGATGACCTTAGAGAAATGGGAAAGAAAGCTGCTTGGAGCGTCAGCTCTTGCAAGCTTGGTAATGGCGTCTCTGCTCATCGCGATGACAATCTCCATACCTATTGGCAGTAACTTCTCATTCATTGCCTACGTCTTTCATCTCTTTATATTTACAAAGCTATGATCTTTTATTTTATTCTACTCTTTTAATATATTTGTGGGTTCTAGATCGGATGGTGCGCAGCCACATTTTGTTAATATTCAATTCCAGAAGAAAGTTAAGTTGCAAATATGTATTGGGTATTTTTCATTTTTTATCTGATTTTTGGGCTGTTGGGTTTAATGGGTGGATAGTGAATTCTGGAATTTGTTTTGTTTTGAAGTTAGTTGTGCTTTACGTGTATTTTAAGCTTGATGAGAGCTATACGCCTAGTAAAGTCTCTATTCGAGATGGTGATGGTTTCCACAACTTGAAGGTATGTAATTGATTATTGGATGAGAGCTTTACTTAATAATGAATGAATATGAATATATTTATTCATCATTTGATCTGTTATGTTCTGTTTTATTTAAAATAATCTTTCTGAGAGTCAGTTTGATTGATTTGAGTCTGCACTTGAATATGGTTTTAGGAGATAAAACTGTGGAACTTGTCAAGCCAACTGGATGGGTTTTCGTATCATTGTCTGGAAATAATCCTAGGTAAATGATGAATGCTTTATTTTCCTTGTTGCTCTTAGAAACATGTAATATTTAAAAGTATACGCTCACAATGTAGTAGCTCAATCCTGATTCTTGTTAGGCTGTTGTGAGTTTCATGAGTGATACTTTTATATACATGTTACTACGTATATTGTAGTGTTTTGCGGTTTGAGTCACAGCATGCATATTGCACGAGTTCCTCCTTTTGTACAATTTTCTTTTTCATGAATATATGTACTTGGGATAGGTGCATGTTTAGTTTGATTAGAAACAGACACATCATGTATCTATTTTTGGAGGAAGCATTAGGCCTCATTGTATTTAGGTGCATGTGTAGTTTGATGAGAAACAGACATATCATGTATATATTTTTGGAGGAGGGATTAAGCCTCATTGTATTTTTACAGTGGAAGCCTGACGCTGATATTTGCCTATTTCATGAATTATATTATATTACTGCTGTAAAATACAATATTGTGGTGGGTCCAGTCAGTTTGGTATCAAAAGTGTTGACCATAATACTTTTAGCTTTTATTTCGAGGAGTTGATAACTGAAGATTGATTGGCTTGCAGTTGAATCATGAGATGTCTTTAGATTGCTTGTTTGCTACAATTTTGTGCGATTTTATATGTTACTTTGAGTTTTGATTTTTAAGGTTTCGGTTATTTTCACCCCAAATGATAGGGAAAATTTTGTCAATACTTTTAGGTTGCAAATTTTTATGTTGTCAATATTCTAGGTCTCATCAATTATTGCGGGATTGTGTCATCTGCAATTAGTTTGAGGTGAAAACCTTTAAATTTGAGGATGGCTTTCTCACAACGTAGATTTAAATTAAGGATACAAGCTTTAAATCCAATTACATCTTCTCCTTTATATCATTAAATCTGGTGAAAAAAAATATGTAACTGCTTATATTTCAAAAAACCTTTAAATAGTACTAAGGGAAGAATGTCTTTGCTATAAGCACGGTAAAACTTTAAATAGATCTAGGTAAGGCATATAGAAACAAAGCGCCATTCTTGTTTGGTCGAGAATTTATTTTCTTTACACTTTATTTGTGTTGACCATAATGCTTGTAGCTTTTATGCTAGTGTTGCCCGCTGAAAATTGACGAGTTTGCAGTTGAAGCATGAGATGTCTTTAGATAGCTTGTTTGCTACCAGCCTACAATCTTTTGCGACTCTTTGTGTTCCTTTGAGCATTGATTTCTGAGGTTTCAGTTCTTTTTCACCCAAAATGCGGGGAAACTTTTGTCAATACTTTTATGTTACAAATTTCTGTGTTTTCAAACCACTTAATGGAAGAGATACTCTTGCGCCAGATCAAAATTTATGGCCCTCAATCGTGCGTCTCCTTTTCTTATTTCTTTTTCCTTTTTAACTTATTGGATTCCAGTGGGTAATGCTCCAACTTTGATTTACTTATAATACTTTGTTGCAGGAACCCTATTCGGCATCAACAATTTCAGTTCACTTCAAGTGACTTTATCACTTAGTCTACTGTGAGGTGAGAATGTACTGTAGTGGAGAACAGAGTTAGAAATCGAGGACCTTGTGACAAACTTAGGGTGAAAAGAACTTGAAGCTCAAAGTAATTATATAATTTAAGAATTATACAGTGTATTCCAAGGCAAGTAAAACTGTAGCATTCTGACGTTAAAAATGGTTGAGAACCTGTTACTGTATTGCTTATTGAATAGTGAGTGATATTTTTTTGCTTCTACAAGAGATTGATATAAACCGGGAAGATTGAAATGAGGGCCATTTATGGTGCTCATTTTTTGAGTCCTTGTTAAAGATAACTAGAAAAAATTGATTATTTTTCTTAAAGTTCTGATATTTGTTTGTTATGACTTTAGGGGCTTGTAGGTCCATAACCAGGAATGATAATAGAGATATGCGTTAGTGCTTTTGCAACTTGGATCAAATCGGGGTATGATAGGAGGCATTTGAGTTAGTTTGTTTTATGTTATGCTGTTGGCATAAAAGTTTTGATTTGATAGACTTTTACTTAATTTTAAAATTAAAGCTGAGAGAAAATATTTGATAAATTATAAACATTAACTTTTAGCAAGGTCAATGTTTCTTCCCATTAATAATTGATATCTTGTGTTTTCATCTTATGGCATCCGTGTGGCTTTGAAACCACATCTTAATACTAAGCATAGGTTTGTTGTGTAGTTTAACATGGAGCTTTGATTAATTATTACATAATCAGAAAGATACTACTTTTTCTGTAATGAAACAATAAAGGCTTAATTTGAATTGCTTTCGGCATTTGCGTACTCTTTATTCTTCTGATATCTGTCCATATTCTGATTAGAAAAGGCAAACCCTGATGCTGAGAAGCCTATAGAGGAACAACACAAGTTGTTTTCCACAAGGCGCACCACTGGAAGGGAACCAACAGTATCATTAAAAGCAAAATGCTAATAGTCCCATCTCAGTTCATGTCTCGCGTACGAATATTACCCGAGCTTTAAATTTCTTTCTAGAAAACACTGAATTTCGATGAAGCAGCCTATCAGGACTGTAATGCCAGTGAAAGGTTCTCAAATACAGAGCTGAAGCGTCTTGTAAATGCACTGTATTAACAGTCTGGAAACAAATTCATCAATTAGTTACCCTTATTTACTTGCCAGGTAAAATTCTTGGAAAGTCGGCAAGGAAAGAGATGGAACCAACAAACTTGAGTAAGAAGAAAAACTCCAAGAGAAAAGAGTAGGTTTGGCTTGGATGATAAAACAGTCTCTCTCCCTATTACTTACGAAATATATTCAACATGCACAAAGGAAAACCTCCCTCTCGCAATTCTAATTGAAGGCAATATTAGGCATAACACAATGGGTGAAAATCACTTGAAACTGAAATCTCATCAAAAGTTTATCCATGCATTTAAAATCCAACCAATATACGAAAATTTAGTAAATCCATCCCATTTATAATTAAGCTTGATGTGGGAGCAGAGAGAGGATAAAAATGCATTACATCTTAAACAAGTAACTACCGTGCAGCCATATAATCATTGAACTTCTTTAATTTTACGTTAAATAGTATCAGAATAATAGATATGAAATACAAGTAATAGTTGGTGATCAGAAAAGTGCCAAACAAAGCACTAAAACCAACCAGTAAATGACTATGCATGACAAGTTTCCACTTAGGCCATAAATAAACGTACAAAATTTGAGGAAGCAATTCACTGAAAAATGGCATCAAATGCCACCCTTCACGATGACCATCATTCACAGGCTGGTTTGGTGTCAAAGCTGCTCAGACAAATTGCAAAGGCTTGGAAGGCAGAGAGTGGGTAGCAATAATCCATAGTGAAGATATCTTTTCCAATTTTTCCAAATTGTAAAATGACCTTTTCTTGATTTGCTACTGGCACATCATGTGATGGCTCAACAGCTGCCACAAGCTGGAAATTCTTAACAGAAGCCACTGTGACTCGTCCTTTGAAATTTAGGCACCAACATTGTAGCTGCTCATGCCATCTAGGAGCCTTGTTTTTAAGAACCAGCCTATTAAAAGAGCTTGACGCTGATACCACTGATGGTGAAGGGATTGGCAAGTTGCTATACGTAACTGATTCCTTTCCTTCTGAACTTAGGAAGGAAGGAAATTGCTCATCAAATGTCTGGGGGTAAGATGCTGGTGTTGCAGTAGTGCCCCCCTCCTCAATAGAAGAGACAGGAATAAATTCCATGGTGCAATTCATTCTCCTTGGCCCTCTAGTGCGGAGAACATTCAGCTCATAGGAGACGAAGCCTATTCTGTAGTTACATGCAGGTAATCTTGGAGACACCTGCTTCGAATGGAATCTGCGACTCATCCCACCAGTAGGCTGAACTTGTGTATCACATGGAGGTTGACTGTCATATATTTTGAACTTGGTACCCAAAAGGCTAGACCTGACAAACATGCATAAATAAGTTATTGAGATGCAAAGGGAGAAAAAGAAAGCGAAGAAATGCAAGTAACAAGATTTATGTTCACTACTTGCCTTAATTTACCAACATATGTATTGCTAGCCCGAGAAAAATTGTCAACGGCTAAGGATATCACAAAGTCTGTGCACGTTGCCCTTCTGATCTTCCTAGCTGCTAAAAACAATTTATCATTCCCATCCTCGGCTGTAGATTTAAGATCACAAATATAAAAACATCTTATTAATGAAATTTCAGCCTCAATAATGCATATAGTCAAGCTAGTTAATCCTCATTAATAATTTTTTTTAAAAAAAATTTCCAAGAGAAAAAGTTGCTTAATCAGCTATGCATTAAATGAAAAGATTAGAAAAGAGCAAGACAGCTCTAAAAATAGTTTTTTCTTGTTAACAATATAAATCTCCCAATCAATTAAAGCAACGCAAAATTGAGTTCTCTAACAATAAAGCAGAAAAAAGAAGATATCATTCTTGAATCAACTCAAAAACAAAGCAGAATAGGGTTGACATATAATTACTCATATATTTGACAATAAATTTTGAAAGAATACAAATAAGCAAATACAAGTAGATTTGAAAGACAAACATTCTTAAGCAACAATGTTAAGATGTATACATATAAAAATCTAAATTTGCGACAAATGGAAGTTAAGGGAAGATGTTAACTTACAAGGCACCAAACCAAAGCATAAATGATATGTAGAAGTTGTTCTAT
This sequence comes from Trichilia minutiflora, assembly GCA_035590515.1. Lineage (NCBI taxonomy): Eukaryota > Viridiplantae > Streptophyta > Magnoliopsida > Sapindales > Meliaceae > Trichilia > Trichilia minutiflora. The sequence goes on from JAVXUL010000020.1 coordinate 9,239,008, forward strand.
CCCTTCTAATAAAGCATTGTATGGGAAACTCGCGAGGACCCGGCTGTATAGTCACAAGGAGAAACAATGAAACCAAGCCAAACAACATGTAGTACGGTGGAGCAAACAAACCCGTAAATAGAGAAACATTAGAGAATTACCTGCTTCAGTGAGATGGGAAAAGTGAGCCTTCCACACTGCTCAGGTGTTTTAACGATCTCCCTGGTAACTTCCCTCCATGACCTACAAACTGAAGCACAAGAAACAACCACAGCACGAGCTGGCCACGAGGTCTCACTCTCTTCTACCCTCTTAACTATGTCTAAAAGCAACTCAGGAGGTAGATTTGCCCACTGACCCTGTTGACTCGAATTAAATGAGAAAAGTGCTCGGTCAGGAGCTATATGCAACTGTTTACGACTCTTTGAATGCTTCCGTTCAATCCCTCTCGTTGATACACTCCCGACTCCATCTCTCATTTCCTTAAGCTCACGAACAAAGCCTTTTAAGGACATCTTTACAGAAGCATATCAATTCTTTCTTTAATACCCAACGGTAACTGTACACAAATAAAATGAATAACTTCAAAATACCATACCATGAAAAACACTTTCGAAACAGAAATCCCAGATGAATACTTTCTCAAAAGAAGCCTTTTGTATAGATATTTATAGGAAATCGGATGCAAAATGTGATCTCACGCTTTTAAATATCCCCGAATTTAATTAATAAGCCCATTGCAAACTCAAATGTCGAATATTTAACAACAAATCACTCTCAAAACAAGAGCTTTAAATTATAAAGTGTATATATATATATATATATAAGAAAAAACAGATGAATCATCATAAGATATCGACAGCAAGATCAAAATGGAACACAATTTTTTTTTTTAACATATTATACAACAATCAAATAACCCAACCATAATCACAATGTAGTACAACAACAACAACAGAATAAACCAACCTGAATCACCTTAATCAGATCTTCCAGTCTCATATCCGAAAACCTAAGAACATGCTCTGTTCCAATACCCGTCTCAGCTTCAGTTTATCGTTGTCCACTTCTAGTTCCGTTCTCAATCTCAATCTCCACCGCCAGCACCACCATCACCCACACGGTTTTCTGCTCCAATCAGCTCTCTGTCACACTTCTTGCTCTCCCTAAAAACGGATCCAACCCCACTCCGCTTTTTTTTTATTCTCATCCGATTCTAACATGGTTTCATTATTTTATTAATATTTGGTGCGTCAAACAAGTACTCTTCAACTGCAGTCTGTAAACCATACTGTAAATAAATGAGAATAATGGATTGAATTCACAGCCTGGTGGTGCATCCCAGTATTGTCAGTGTGATTTAAGGCCCACGTAACCTCCCCAGCGGTGATCCGGTGGTTTGGGGTAACTTACGCGGATTTTGTGTTATAAATTCCATTTCCATCGTTAATATTATTTTTTACTAACATATTTAAGAGATTAATCATAAATTTTATTTAAATTATTTTTTTAATATAAATTTTGTATCCTTTATTTAATAGATTAAAATTTCTTTTATATATATATATATAAATTAATTATAAATTTTATTTAAATTCTCTTAGGTAAGTTTTATATTGCCAATTCAATATATTAGAATTTGTTACGTATAAAAAATAAAAATAAAATTTTTACGTATAAAAAAAAAAATAAAGCCCACGTGTCAACTTACTTTCCATTTCATTTTTATTTTGGTTGTTTTTGTCCCTTGCAGTGAATCTAATACTGTACACGCTGACGCTCTCCCTTTTGCGAAAGATGAGCTGATACTTTCGTTTTTGCAGTAACGAAATACAAAATTCCTTACCATATATTCTACCGTGGGCAATTCGTTAGATATTTTTCAATCTTTCTTTGGCATACCCGACTCAAATTCATAACATTTCTGATAAGTGAGTAATGTAATTTTTTTGTTGTTAAAATTAGAGTTATTTTAAAAGACTCTGTATATTAGATTTGAATTCAATTTTTCTTATTAATTTTTTCTTTTGATAAAGGATAAGTTTTTTTTTTTTTTTTATTAGTATGGATGTATTGTGGTTGTAATATGGGTAAAAAAATTTTATTTTGGGTAATAAATCCAAGAAAATGGATTAAAATTTATGGATTTGATTTTGCATAGAAGTTGTTTGAAGAAATGCTTGAGTTGGAGAAAATGAAATAGAAAGGGTCCAAACAAGGGAGGAGTAATGTAGTGCACCAACCCGGGCTGTTGGTGGTTGGTTGGACATATTATGAAAGAATAATGAGTACTTACAATTAATGCAATGTTTCGATTATACGATGGGCTTGAACTAAATGGGCTCGAACTAAATGGGCTCTGAATCTTAACCGTATCTCTAAGATCTTCAGCGTTTGGATGAATTTTGCGTGTACTCTTCCAACAAAAAGGTTCAAATAACAATATTATTCGAATATTTATTTAAAGTTTGAAAACATTATAAAAAAATATAAAATTATCAAATTAATTATAAATTTTACATACATACATACGCATATTTTGAATTGAAATTTGGCTTCTCGATACTAAAAATTTTGATTGGCAATTTGTTTCATTTCTTTCTTTTTTTAATCAACCCACTTGCAAGTATAATAGAATCTGTGACAGCTGCGATTCGGAAGTCGTTTCCGTTTCTTTTCTGTGATTTGGTACAAGTCGGCAATTGTGAACCACACCCTTTAAACTGTTTTTGTTTCTTTGTTTGTGATTTCAGTTGAAGCGTATGAAATGATGCCACGTGAGGTTAATGCAATCCAATGGCATTGATTGAATTAGTAATTGTACGATTCCTTCGCATCCCATGGAAATGGAAAGTCGGTGCGTGGCATCTCATTCACATGACTCATGATATGTGGGCGATGGGATGAATGAATTTCGGACATGTTTCGTGGAAAACATTTGCACACCTGCAAACACTCTATCCTGAGTTATGTTAGAATTTATGATAAATTCATTCATAAACTTATCATATTATGATAAATTCTAATATAATATAAAAATATGATTAATTAAATTGAATTGCAAGTAAACTTATTAAAATAGTAAATTAGAGATTGAATTTATTTTGAATGATCGATTTGATTGAATTTTAGTTCAACTATTAATAATTGACTAATTATAAGATGACCATGCGATTTCATTACTAAAAATATAATAAATGACTAAAAAACACTGTTAATATTGTATATGATTGTTAATTTAAAAAATAGGAAAAATTCAAGTTAGATAAAATGATTTGCATCTATATTATGTATTTAACGGTATGATTATAATATCGAAAAATATTATTAAAACTTTTACACACATATATATATATATATATAAAAGAGGTTTAAAGAGAGAGGATCTCTATTACGTGGAGACTGTCAAGAGAATAGTGAGTGAATTTACTTTCTTTAACTGTTTGTTATCTATTTTAAATATATCTTTAAGACTTAAATGTTATATGGATTAAGACATTAGATATTTATTTATATTTTTGGTATTTAATTTATAAATATGGCTTATGTAGGAATTGTATGCAATCAAGAGATTAAAGGCTAATTATAAACTTAGAATAGGATTTGTTATATATTCGATTCTTGTTTGTATAAAAAGGATTCTAAGATGGTTATGCATATGATGGAGTTATATGAATGAGATAAAAAAAATATTGATTATTGCTTGAATTATATAGTGATAAATATATTTATATAGTAATTATGTGAACTTGAAATTGGATGATGATATATGTGATTTTAGTTTCAATATTTATAAAGTGACCTTGATGATGTGTATATGTTATGATTATGTAAATACTATTGACTCACATGTTAGATATTATTGAAAAGTTTATTGGTTAAAGTATGGTTATTATATTCATGATGAATGTGCCACATATAGATTTTATGGGAATATGTGATCTTACTTTGTGATTGTTTGTGTTGATATATATATGATGGTGATTCGAATGTGTATGTTTATATCGATATAGTATAATGGTTATATGGCATTATTTTATAAGGTCCACGGGACCAATGTTTTGATACATATAGCTTTATTTATGTAAATTTAAAGCTAAGATGCAGATTATGAAAAATCTCACATTGGATTTGATTGTAGTATAGAAAATTATTTCAATAAGAGTTCATGTAGATACATATGATATGGATTTGAAATTAACGATGACGTTAAATTTAGACAAAGGGTCAATATTTTGTATTTTAATATTAACATAGCTTTGTGTGCCGATGATAAGTAAAGATTGTTTATGATGGATTGATGTGCTAATGATGGGTTGATATTATTTGTGATGGCTCTATGGCCAAGGATTTGTGGATATGGATTTTAATGGCCTTATATGCCAATTTTGTATATTTGTATGTGTATTGACTGCAAGGGCCTTATGTGCCCATTTTATGCATTTTGTATACTAATTTTGATGATTGATATACCTACCTCATGTATTGTGTACGTTGATTTGATGGTCTTGTGAGCTAATGATTTGAAAATATTGAATAAAGGATAAGGATTAATCATGTAGTCTGAACTAGTAATTGTTAGAATTTAATAGTCTTGATATCATTACACTAAGGGTGCAAATTGATCATGCAATTTGAAAAATAGTAAGTGGAATTTAATAGTCCTAATATCATTATACTAAGGATACGGATTGATCATACAGTATAAAATAGTGATAGGTGAAATCCGACGACCTAAAAAAATGATCTTCTAATTTATTTGAAATATAATTGTTGTTATATACGTTATAGCCCATTAATGTATGAGTATGATAGACTAAAGTTGATTAAATTACTGATATTGTGATTTACATGATATGAGGCCTTGAAGGCCATTGTTAATTGGATAAATGACAATGTTTATGACTATGTTTTATATCATTTATTTTATGATTATTGAATAATGATAATTTTATGAATAATTATTGATTACATTATGGTTGTGTCAAAAATATATATTTTATTGGCTTTGTATATTGATATGTATTTAGTGATACAGCCCATGAGATCAGGATAATATTATTAATTGTATTTACAGTGTGCTAGCCTAATCGAACCAAGTTAGAAGTCATCCAGAAGTGGTATTTATAGGATTATAGAATATGAATAGAGGTCAGGAGACCAAGTATGACTCTGATGTATTTAGATCGTATTATATTTCAGTTTTATATTCTTATAAAATGATTGTTTAATGAGATTATAAATAATGCACTCATTCTATGATGTATATAATATTGATGAATTTGATTTGGGTTTTATATAGATTTACGAACAAATAATATAATTGGAGAGCTAAATGAATTGTTGTATGATAGTTAGGGAGCCAATTGCTTTGACTTATTTTATGATGATATAGTCAGTGAGCTAGGTTTTTATAGTTTGTTTTATAATTAGGATGGTTAAGGAGGCCATAGCTAAAAAGATTAATACTATAGTTATATAGTTAATTATTTAGCCTAGAGTGGACCTAGAAAAAATTGTCTAGGTAAGTTGTACATTGGTAGGGTTAGTATAAGGGAGGTGATTACCTCATTTGCGAAGAAATGATCCTCTAAAACAAAAATATATAAAGAGGATAGTCACGTGTGGAATCATGTGATTGCTTAGGGATCGTTTTATGTAGAAATGAATAAGGTTTCTTTAAAATGATTATACTGTCATTATATATGATTATGTTAGTAACTTTTATATTAATAATATTATTTTAAATAGTTTGCTTTTCTGTTCTAAATCTATGTTCACTCAGTGACTATCAATTATATGGTTATTTTTTTACAGTTCAATTTTAAGTGTTTTGGAGTTTGGCTGAGAGATCTGGGTGGTGATTGCATGAAGATTTAAAAAATTCAAGTATGTTTGTAAACTCGATTTACAATTTTATAAGTTATATTCACTGGAGTTATAGAAATTACGTGAACTATATATCCATTTCTGAGTTTTGTAAATAACTTTTGAAATTACATGTTTCATATATTTTATAAATTTGATATAGATAAAAAACGAAGAGAAATATTTTGAAAAATAGATTTAAAATTTTATGTATTTTCTAAATTAATAGAATATTCTTACAAAATTTATGGTGATTATCACGTATCTTGATCATAGAGTTGGGATGTGACATTGTAAATAATCAAAATTAATTTAGAGTAAATTACAAAATTTCTTATCTTTAATTCAAAATATAATTACCTTATTTTTTTGGAGTAATATACAAATAAAACTAAATTTTAGGCCAAATAAAACTAAATTTTATGAATATCTAAAACTATTTTGGACTTGATTGCAAATAAAACCAAACCCAAAAGCCAGACTTAATTGAAAATTTAGACTTAATTGCTATTTTTAAAAATTGGATTTAATTAATATTTTTTAAAATTAGACTCAATTTAAATTTGTCAATCGTGAAAACTTCGGGTTTTCTACATTTTCTTCCTAGCGACTGGAGTATCCATCCCTTCGAAATCCATCATCAAACGCCACAAATCGATCAAAAAAGACATCACCCTTACTACGTAATTGTCAGCAGCGCTTGATGGACGCGCCATTGTAGAAGAAAAAGAAACGCTGGCAAAAACTCGAAAGTATGTTACTTTGTTTGGGTATTTTACTGCATGTTACTGCCATAGTTTACTTTCTGATTGCATGGTGGGCGCCCTTTGTGCGACGTTCACTTGAGGTGAAGCTCACTAGCTAGCTGCTTACGATGCCCAGATTTGACTGTGGTTCGTCTGAATCAAAAAAATTTGAAACTGAATCTTGAGTTTTGTATTTCTTGAGGTTTTTTTATATGTTCTACTCATACCAAAATTTTATACTCTACAAATTTAATTTACCCCCAGA
>JAVXUL010000020.1:9245965-9261021 GCA_035590515.1 Trichilia minutiflora
AAAAAAATAATAATAGAAATATATATATATATATATATATATATATATATATATAATAATTTAACTAAACAATACTTTTTTTTTTTTTTGCATACACGAGAAATCTTAATTTACCTAACTCCAGACAGACGCGAAACAGTTATTATATAGGAGGGGTAGTTCATGTAAAACCCATGATTGTATCAAACTCTTACAAAGAATGCATTCTCAATAGATCGAACCCAGGACAGATACAAAATAACCGTCTCTTACGAGATAAAATCACCTAACTACACACCTTGAGTACAAACAATACATACACATACATACATCATAAATTATTGAGAAAATAATTTTTTTTACTAATCCAATACGAAGATGCTATGATATCACTTATTAAATTATTTATAATTGAATAATACTATAAACCCAAAGAATATTCATGTCAAATAATTGAGAAAATATTAATGTACAACATACTTAAATTTATGTTATATTATAAATCTTAAATCAATTATAAGATTATAAATTTTCAAGTTTTAAACATTAAATTTTTATAGAGAATATCTTTTATTGTTTATTGTAATTTTTATGATAATGGGATGTTAGAATAATACCCTATTTATGTTAACTTAGAAATCATAATTTAATTGGTTTAGGAATTTTTTTATAACAGGCTAATTTTGTGCTATTTATTTTTATTCGGTTTATCATTAAATAGAAATAGAATCTTGATTTTATATATTAAAAAATTCATATTTTTATAATAAATTAAGTATATATTTTATTTAACATAATTTTATTAATTTAATTGAATTAATTTTTGTGACAATATATAATTTATAATTAATACACATTTAACTCATATATTATTATATTAAAATTCAACATTGGATAGGATCTTCATTTTTACTCATAAACAGCTTTGTTAATAAATTTTTAAGTATCAATATACGGAGATATAAACTAAGTATACGTAATGAAATAATTAAGTATACTTGAAAGCTAAAGAATGATTAACGATTAATGAGAGTAGATAGTCGATAGTACATCCCCAGCTAGATTCCCTCGTTGCATGTCCATGGCTGATGGTGGAACCCATGTCTAACTTTATGATCCTTGTTGTCGGGTTAATGATTTTCATAAGATTAGTATTGGTTGTAGACGGGGACGACTCAATAGGATTCCCGCTCTTATGTGTAAAATTTGGTTGGCATGACTGAGAAGATGGCTTGTGACTGCCGGGTCATCGGTGTCATATGTCATCTGTAGAAATTAAGAAATTAAGAAATTTTAGAATGAAAATTCTTATCCTCATTAATCAAAAAACAAAAATTATATACAAGATACAATTCTTAATAATAATTTTTTTTAAATAAAACTAAACTATCTAAAATATAAAAAATCTTATAACAAATTTTTTTTCTTATAATAAAAAATTTCTAATAAAATTAAACTACCTAAAATATAAAGAATAATTAAATTTTTTTCTAATAATAGGAAATTTTTAATAAAACTAAACTGTCTAAATATAAAGAATAATAAAAAGATATGTACAAGACTTCTTAAACTAGTGGACTAAATAAGACAGTTCTTCCAATACCCCTCAAATTGGAGTATGAAAATCTCGAATGCCCAACTTACAAAGAAGAAAACTGAACTGATCATTTTCCAGCCCCTCGGTGAAAATATCGGCAAGTTACAATGAAGTGCGTATATATGCTGGATGAATGTTACCATTTAATATCTAATTACGAATGAAATGACAATCCACTTCGATGTATTTAGTGCGTTCATGGTATACAGGATTAGCAACTATATGCAAAGCTACTTGACTGTTACAAAATAAGCTTATAGAGTCAGAATATGGTACACCAAGAGAGTTCAATAACCCTTTCAGCCAATTAAGTTCACAAGCTGTGGTAGACATAGACCAATATTTAGCTTCAGCAGATAAGCAAGACACTGATTGTTACTTCTTAGTCTTCCAAGAGATAGGTGAGTTTCCCAAGAGAACAAAATATCCAGTTAAAGATCGTTTTATCAAAGGAGAGCTAGCCCAGTCAGAATCACAATAAGCATTCAACTTGAGATCACAATTGCATATAATAAAATATCCTATCCCAGATTACCTTTCAAATAACGCAGAACTTGGAGAGCTGCCTCCCAATATGCTTTCTTTGGTTGCTGCATGAATTGAACAAGAATATGGACACAATAAATTAACTCAGACTGAGTTATTATAAGATAAATAAGTCGTCCCACCAAACATTTATACCGAACAGGATCATCCACATCGTCACTCTAGTAAGGGCTAGCTTGTAATTTTGTTCAATAGGTGTTGCTGTCGGCTTCGAACCCAGTAATCCAACCTCAACAATCACATCTAATGTATACTTACGTTGACATAAGAAAATACCATCTGAGTTTCTGGCCACTTCAATTCCCAAAAAAAAATTTCACCTTCCCTAAATCCTTCATATGAAAGCAATGACTCAAATAATTCTTGAACTTTTGTACAGCAAAAATATTATTGTTAGAGATAATAAGATCATCAATATAAACTAGTACATTTAATTGAATAGGTCCAGCTCTAAAAGTAAACAAAGAGTAATCTGAATATGATTGCTGAAATTCATAAGCTTTCAGAGATGTAGTCAATTTTGCAAACCAACATCTAGGTGCTTGTCGTAAACCATATAAAGATTTTCGAAGTTTTCAAACTTTTCTTGGTAATTGAGAAACAAAACTTGGTGGCATTTTCATATAAACCTCTTCCTTCAAATCATCGTGTAAGAAAGCATTTTGGACATCTATTTGATGAAGTTCCTAGATTTTTGTAGCAGTAATGGCAAGAAAAGTACATACAATACCCATTTTTGCTGTGAGAGCAAAAGTTTCCTGATAATTTATACCTTCAACTTAATTATTTTTCAATATCACCAATCACGTCTTGTACTATTCAACACTTCCATCAAAGTTGTATTTAATTTTGTAGACCCACTTGCTTTCTTCTCAGGTGGTAAATTTTCAACTATCCATGTACTGTTATCTTCCAAAGTTTGTATTTCTTTTTTCATGGCTTCTCTCCATCATTCGTCTTTCATTGCTTCTACATAAGAATTTGGATCATACCTTGTTGTAATTGCTGCTAAGAAACACCAATGTTGTGCAGAAAATTTATCATAACTCACATAATGTGCTAATGAGTAAAGTGTACCTGAGGAATTAGATTGTGAAGGTGAGCATTCCGAGAGGCTTACTTTGATGGTGTTTGTTACATAATCCCTCAAACGAACAGAAGGTTGCTTGACTCGTTGTCCCCTACCTAATTTCTCTGCCACTACTTCATTTCTTTTCACTTCTTCATCGTCTTTGTTGCTTAATTCCTCTATATCCTGACTCACCTCATTAGCTTTTCCTACATTTTCATCATGTTCCTCTCCAGCGTCACTCCTAATTTCATTATCCAACTCCACAACTCCATTTTTATTATTCTCATCACCTATTGTTTTCTCATACGAAAATTCTATTTCAGCAAATACTACATCTCTTGAGACAAAGAATTCATTAGTTTCCAAATCATACAATCTTCATCCCTTCTTTCTAAACGGATACCCAACAAAAATACACCTAACAAAAATATACCTACAACTCTTACTAGCAAACTTATCCTTATTCAGATTATGTGCATAGTATAAACAACCAAAAACTCGAATATGTTTGTAAGATGGTACTTTCCCAAAGATCATCTTATATAGGGTTTTATCATTTAATAACATAGATAGAGTCCTGTTAATCAAATATCCAGTTGCAAGTACACATTCTCCCTAAAATTCTATAGGTAAATTTGCTTGAAAATGCAAGGCTCTTGGTATATTAAGAATATGACGATGTTTTCTTTTTCACTCGACCATTTTATTAAGGTACAAATACAAACTGGTATTTGATTATAGTTGTTTATTTCATCCCGCAATACTTTGAGTTTTCTAAAATAGGAACAACTCCTTCTCGCCTTCTTTCAAATTTAATGGTAAGATTACATCTGCAGCTTGTACAAATATAAACTGGTATTTGATCATAGTTGTTTATTTCATCCCATAATATTTTGAGTTTTCTAAAATAGGAACAATAGATTGGCCATCTTATCTACAATTTACCAAATCCGATCTCAATTGTTGTATTTGTGGACCATTCTCAATTGAGAATCTTTGTTTAATATCCTCCCACGTATCCTTCACGATCTTCATATGAGAAATCGTAGAATGAAGTGTGGGTTCATTGGTGTTAAACACCTAAGAAACCAACATAGAATTAACCGTCCACCAATCTTCAAGTTCCGGGGAATCATCTGTTGATTACTTGACAGATCCATCAACAAAACCATATTTTTTCTTGGCTCGCAATACCGTTCGCATAACTTGTGCCCATTCTTCATAATTCTCACATTTCAACTGAATTTAGGTAATCAAGTTACCTGAATTGTCATTCGAGTTTAGTGTGTAAGGACTGAATATTTTCTTGTTTAATTCAGAATTCTCATTTTTTTTTCCATCAGCCATAGGTCTGATTCCATCTAAAAATTAAGAAATTTTGGAATGAGAATTCTGATATTCATTAATCAAAAAATAAGAAATATATACAAGATACAATTTCTAATAATAAGAAACTTTTAATAAAACTAAATTATCTAAAATATAAAAAATCTTATAACAAATTTTTTTTCTAATAATAAGAAACTTTTAATAAAATAAATTATCTAAAATATAAAGAATAACAAAAAAAAATATACACAAGACTTTTTAAATTAGTAGACTAAATAAGATAATTCATAAATAATGTTCCAATATCATCTCCGTATAATACAAACAGACATTGAAATTCTTGGATTGCTGATGCTGATGCAGACACAGATGCACAGACATTTTAGAATCTTCCATGGCAATTGGATAGCTTCCTAGGGTTTACAAGTTTTGAAAACATAGGGAAAAGGGGGTATATTTATTAATTCACCATGTGATAATACAATTCATAGATAGTTTCATTTTACTGTTAGATACGCACAATCCTACCCCATTTTTAACAATAAAGTTAAATTAAAGACAAACTTATTATAATTATAATTCTGAGTACAAGTGCTTACCATTTTTATTTCGAGGTGACTTGCAAGAATTCATGATTTTAAACAGACTAATTAATTTACAAATCTATATTGGATCAAATGATCTTTTCTTTAATTAACAAGAGTATTCTTTATAGTGCAGTGATTGATGAAAGATGAAAACTATATTATTTTACTTCACTAGTCTAGTTTGATTTGTTTGAAATTTGTTGTTTGTTTATGGTGTTATATATTAATATTCCTTGTTGTAACGAATTAGACCCTTTGATTGTGGTTGGGACAACCTTGTCTACATCATTTTTGTTCTTTTTATTTTAATTGTTTGCCATCCAGTAAAAAGAACGTATACTACTTCTATCAAAATCAACAAAAGATCATCTTATATTCTTAATTACATTAATTGACCAATCAAATGCAAAAGGCTGCTGGATGTATTCTCTTTACATTTTCAATTGAAAATGATGATTTCAATTAAAATCGATCTTTATCAGTGTTTGGAATAATCTAATTTCTATTTTATTATTTTGATATGTTTTAAAATTTTTTTAATATTATATAATGATCATAATTCTAAAAATATACCGTAACTCTCCAATCTTTTCCCAATTTCCTTTAGTGTCCATCAGCAAGCATGTAAGTAAATTAAAGAAGGGAAATGTAATAAATTGGCCGTATGTTTTTTTTTTTTGGTTGTTGTTGTTGTTGTGTGTGTTCACTGAAATAATGGTGTTAAATTTTTTTTAATAAAATAAATTAAAAATATAATTTTTAAATAATAATTTTCTTATAAAAAAATTAAACATAATTTTGAATATAATTTAAAATTATACTTTCCAATATAATTTAAAATCACACTTTCAAACATAATTTAAAATAATTTAAAATTATATTTTTGAATATAATTTAAAATAATATTTTTAAATATAATTTTTACGAAAGTATTATTATTTAAAAAATAAAATTTTAATTTATTTTATTTAAATTTTTTTATATGATTATTTTAATAAATATACTAAAAAGATATGGACAATTTCGTACATTCCCCATGGAAAAAAAACTTCCACCTCGGTAATCTAGGATATTTTACATCATTCTGTACTCAGTTCTCTGCAGAAACTGGCTGCGTGATACGTTTAATTTCCTCTTCTGTGAGGAATACGAATATATAATATATATATAAATTATTTGAGAAATATATTGCTGACTGCGTTTTGGACTTCCGCCAGCTCAATTCAAACGCTACTTGATACATGCAACTCCACAGTCCACACTAAATATAAATGCATACAGAAGTAAATTTTAACTAGCAGTTTATAGCAGTTACAGCATGAGTCATAATTACCCACGCAATAAAAATCAAGGTTCTAATTATACTCCTGGAATTCACTGGTTAATTTATTCAAAATTGCCACTAATCTACCAACTGTGTTGGTGAGAAGATAGTAATAGGAGAGTTTATCTGACAAGCATCTTAACAAGGATATGAGCACCAAATAATAAAATGAGCAAAACGTACAAAGAATTGCCATATAAGCTTAGAAGTAAGCTCTCCGCTGAATTAACTTGTTAGTTCAAACCATGGAAAAAAAAAAAAAAGATTCTGATGATCTTCATCAGGCAGAGAAAACCCATTGGAGAATGACATATGACCAACAGCTAGCACTAACAAAACCAACAATTTTCATTTGGGCGGGTAACATGCAATTAGTTATGATTTAATTTATCCCTGGACCCTAAAAATTAAAGAATTGATCCTGGCAATAATAACCATGAAAAGTGGATCCTTTTCCTTAACGGTAAAGTTTACTACTGTATTTTGTGGTAAGGTTGGCCTTACGTAGTTTTCATGCCTCAACATCGTTTAGAATACAATAAACTAAAAAGGGAAAACAAAGGCAACCTGAGGTTTTGAATGCTAGCTTCATTTTGGCCTTAGCATTAGCAATCCCAGCCTCTACGTCAGTCAATGGCCAGCTTTAAGTCTCTATCCATATTTTGCTTGCAAGCTTTCACCATTCCTACCTAATTCTCTACAATGCCTTTCTCCTGTAACAAACTAATGATAGCCCCATCTTCATATAAATTCTCCTTCTTTGCCTCCATGACTCATCAAACAAACTCAATTATTAGAAGCATTCCGACAGAGAAAATGGCCACAACCCGAGGCAATTTCTTTTCTGGATTTACCTTCTTTCTCTTTATGTTAGTTGAAATTGTTTCTTCTCCAGCTGAAGCTGCCATAAAGAAGTACCAGTTCGACGTGAGTGAAATTCATTATATATGACTGATCTGTACCATTGGTTCTTTCATCTTTGACTACAATTTTATTTGTTGTTAATGCTCTTAATTTCCTCAGATTCAAGTGAAGAATATTAGCAGATTATGCCATGCAAAACCAATTGTAACTGTAAATGGGAGGTTCCCGGGGCCTACTATCTACGTAAGAGAGGGAGATAGAGTTCTTGTCAATGTTACAAACCATGCACAATATAATATGTCAATTCACTGGTATGTGCAGAAGTACATGTATATGGATATAGATAATAATTTTAAAAAAAACGACACAATTTAATTTTTGTTCTTAATTCTATCACTTCATGATTCTTATATAGGCATGGATTGAAGCAATACCGCAATGGTTGGGTGGATGGACCAGCTTATATAACACAATGTCCTATAAAAACTGGCAGTAGCTACGCTTATGACTTCAATGTAACCGGACAAAGAGGAACATTGTGGTGGCACGCACACATTCTTTGGCTCAGGGCCACTGTCTATGGTGCAATTGTCATCATGCCAAAGCCAGGGAGCCCATTTCCTTTCCCACAGCCTAACAGAGAAGAGGTTATTATCCTAGGTGGGTCTAAGTTAAAATCATATTGTTTCAAAATGGCCATGGAACTTATTTTTGAGACTACCATTGTTACTATTAAGCTAGCTGGTTGCCTCAAGTTTCATTTGCCTATATTGTAGGAGAATGGTGGCACTCTGACGTCGAAGAGATTGAAAAGCAAGGGAACAAAATGGGTTTGCCACCAAATATGTCAGATGCGCACACAATCAATGGAAAGCCAGGACCTCTCTTTCCTTGTTCTGAGAAACGTAAGCAAAATTTTCTGAGAAGCCTTCAAGTATGGGCATAGTTTTCTTGACTTCTAGGTTTCAATGAAACAGTACGCAAAAATCCACACACATTATTTTCTTGTGGTTTAATGTACAAAGTTTGATTTAAGAACCCGATATTTTGTTCCTTTTAGATACTTTTGCCATGGAAGTTGAATCAGGGAAATCATTCCTTCTAAGGATCATCAATGCTGCCCTCAACGATGAGCTTTTCTTTGCCATAGCGGGCCATAACTTGACAGTAGTGGAGGTTGATGCAGTTTATACCAAGCCATTCACCACTCAAGCCATCCTAATTGCACCTGGCCAGACCACAAACGTTCTGGTTCGAGCCAACCAAAAACCAGGAAGATATTTCATGGCAGCTAGGCCTTTCATGGATGCTCCAATTCCCGTAGACAACAAAACAGCCATAGGAATACTCCAATACAAAGGCATTCCAAACACTGTTTTGCCAGCTCTTCCCCAGTTGCCTTCACCAAATGATACAGAATCCGCTTTAAGCTACAACAAGAAGCTTAGAAGCCTAAACACTCCACAATTTCCTGCTAATGTTCCACAGAAGGTTGATAGGAAGCTATTCTACACTATTGGATTTGGAAAAGATTCTTGCCCTACATGCGTGAATGGAACCAGACTCTTAGCTACCTTGAATAATGTCTCTTTCGTGATGCCAGAAACTGCCCTTCTCCAAGCTCACTACTTCAACCTCAAAGGAGTTTATAAGGCTGATTTTCCTGACAAGCCTCCTAAAGCTTTCAACTACACTGGCGCACCACTTGCAACCAGTCTTAGAACATCCCGCGCCACAAGGCTTAGCAAGATTGCCTTCAACTCTACAGTTGAATTAGTGCTGCAAGACACCAATTTGCTCACAGTGGAGTCACATCCATTCCATCTCCACGGCTACAACTTCTTCGTTGTTGGAACAGGCGTTGGAAACTTTGATCCTGTCAAAGACCCGGCGAAGTATAACTTGGTTGATCCTATTGAGAGAAACACAGTTGGTGTTCCTACAGGTGGTTGGACTGTTATTAGGTTCAGAGCTGATAATCCAGGTATACATTTAGCAGCGCAACCCATTCTCCTCATATGCCAATGTCCGTACGATATCATGAGTACTAATTATTTTGTTTTGACTGTCTAGGCGTTTGGTTCATGCATTGTCATTTGGAGCTCCACACTGGTTGGGGATTGAAAACAGCTTTCGTGGTAGAAAATGGACCTGGACCGGATCAATCTGTTCTACCTCCACCTAAGGATCTTCCCCCATGTTAGATTTCATGAAGTTTGTGAAGATAAATACAACAAGACTTGTATTTGCAAAATTTCAAGATGTTGAAAGAGTTTGCTTGAGGATAAATTCAACTGTTTGAGAATCAACGTGTAATTAATGACGTCCATTGAATGTATCATAAATTGCTGTGTGCATTCTTTATTTCAGTTGTAATAAAAGCTGGAATTGATTATTTCGTTACTCTTAGTTACATATCGTTCTTATGCATTTTTTTTTTCATTTTGCAATTTCAACTCGACTATCCAAATAATACGGAGTAAGGCTATGGTAAATGTACCTTTATAACAATATAATGTAAAAGAAACCATAATGTGCAACTGTAATAAGAAATACTTTCGGTTATAAACTCTCTGAACATAATATTTGAAGGAATCTTAAGGTCACCAGTCCCATCATGTAGGAATTGCCTAAACTAGAATCTTTTTCTCTTTCACTTTCGTCATGATTCCTTTTATTTTTTCAATGAAAATTCGAACATACTGGTCTCCAATATGAAGCAGCTCTTGTTGAAATTAATGCACGGCTTAATTTCTAATCATCTTCTCCATAAATATCTTCAATTAAATCTAAGTAAGGTGTCGAAGAAGAATGTTTGAAGTTTTCTAGGGGTATAGTTACAGAATTATCAATTACAATATTTTAATATTTATACCTTCATTTTCCGTTAACCAATTTTTAAAAGAAAAAGTTATAATTTTTGAAAACTGAAACATTAACACTTTACTCATGTTAGGGGGGATGTGGAGGGTGGTTGTCAAATGCTTTAAAGAACTAAAGAATGAGATCAACTTCCAAAAGCACAGCAAGAGCTTTCCTAAGAAAAAAGACTGATGTAAATGGGATACTGCCTATTTTTTTTTTTTCGGATGAGAGCAGCTACAGGAAACAAAGCTTGGTGATTGAACAGGAGTTCGAAGGGAATAACAAGGCGAAAACTGTTACTCATCTTTACGAGAGATTAGGGCCAGTAAAACGGCCGGATTGGACTTAATCGATCCGCATTATTTCGGATTAAACACTTAAACGGAACAGATTGGATTAATCCATTTAATAAACGGGTTGATATTCTTAAATCTAACTCAATTCGTTGAGTTAACGGGCTAAACGGGTCAGCCCATTTATATTAATTAATTAATTAAATAAATAATAAATAATTATAATTTTTTAAATTTTTTTAAAAAATTAATAAAAAAATAAAAACACTATAAATATATAACAACAAATATTTTTAATTTAATTTTTTAAAATTAAAATTTATTATTATAAATATATAAAAATATTTAATTTAAAAAAATATTTTTAAATATTTAATTAATATAATCGGGCCGGTCTATTTAATCTGCGGGTTAAACGAGTTTGAGCCTTTTTATCCACGGATTAATTAGATTAACTCATTTAATCCGCGAACCAAAATCTATTGATCCTAACTTATTTATTTTAAGGGTTAAACAGATCGACCCGTCGGACCAAACCGTTTTGACAGTTCTAACATGCGGGGATCATGCTAGACATTTTCTTTTGTTGAGTCGGACCTGATTCTACGTAATTACTATATTTACTTGAACCGACCCGACACATAAACCCACAAGCATCTAGTTCCCAACGCGTTTAAGAGCTTGAAGATAGTTCTTTGTAAGGAAATTTTTTGTTGCATATATGTATATTAGCAATATATGTTCATGAAAAATAAGAAAAATACTTCAAATATCTTTTTCAAAAACACTTAAATATTTTCGTAAGAAAAAAATTTTAAATGTGTAGAAAAAACGCTCTTTATTCAAAAAAAAAAAAAAAAAAAAAAAGAGGAGGAGCGTTTCAAGCATTCTTGGCTCTTTCTTCATTCTCTCTCTTGATATGTATGACATAGGGACCATTTAGTTTTAGTGTAATGTTAAAAGTTTATTTTTTTGAGAGAAAATTAACTGGAAAATAGATTTTGAAAACGCAGAAGAAGAAATGCAGAGGTGGGGTTATTGGAGACATCTACGTTATAATGATGTTGCCTAAAGATTGGGATTGAGAAAGATGTTTCCCCTCCTATAGAGCTTTGGTTTCAGCTTCCTGATTTCAGGCTGCCTTTCAAGTGAGTTTTTTTAAATTTGTTTATCTTTTTTATTTTTGGTTTTGATTGTGTTTGGCTGATGGGAAACGGAGGAAAAAGGAGAAATATGAGTGTTTTGAGTTCAGAACCCATGTTTGAAAGTATTGAAGTTTGTTGAAAAATGAAACAATTGGGATCTGGGGCTATTTTATTGTCATGTAGTTGCTATGGCAGTGAGCGAGTTTTTCCTTTCTGGATTGTAAAGAATTGTTTTATTGTTGTTTGGTTGGAAAGAAAATTGATGGAAAAATTACCCAATTGCTGAAACTCAAAGCTCAAAATCATTCTATTCCTTTTTAGTGTCTCAAGACATAACTGTCTGAAAAATCTTAGTTCATTTTCTTTTGCTTCATATTATCTACTGCTGTTGTTCCATGTTAAAGTCCTTCTTG
Organism: Trichilia minutiflora; assembly: GCA_035590515.1. NCBI lineage: Eukaryota > Viridiplantae > Streptophyta > Magnoliopsida > Sapindales > Meliaceae > Trichilia > Trichilia minutiflora. The sequence continues at coordinate 9,257,980 of JAVXUL010000020.1, forward strand.
ATTGATTTTTAACAGTCAATTCGTTTGCCTTGCTTCGTGGATCATTAAACTTACGTAATATTTTGTTCTTTGACATTTACTCTGCCTTTTGTTTTATTGTTACGAAAGGTAGGGCAAAATGAGGTAAATCTGTTCTTTTTATTATTATAGAATACCAGAATGGGTTTTCCCTTTTGATCATTATATATGAAATTCTTCAGTTGCTGCAAATGAAAAGCGCACTGGAATTAAGCTATATATGTTTGGTAGTCTTGAACCCTTAATAAGTAAAAAGCTTTAGTAATATATTGGCCATTGTCAAGAAGTGAAACATGTCTTTTGTTGTTGGTAACAGAAAAAAATGCTTTGCTGTAATTCAGGATGTCTTGGAGAGCTGAGAAGTAAGGGAGTTTCTTAGTGTGGCTCTGGCAGGGGCTATGACTAAGGCTGTTCTTGCTCCTTTTGAGACTATCAGGTTTGGTTTGTCTTAGATTTTTTTTTTTTTTTTCAAATCAGTTCATTAAATATTTTCATTTCCATCCATTTTCTTAATTTTATTTCCTGGCCCAGATGTTTATTAATCATATTACTTTTAAGTACTGGATTGAACCTGCCAGTGATGCTGTGCTTATTTACGCATAGTTGCTGCTGTTTAAATATGTTTTGGATAAATAGGAAGAATGATCCATTAGGCAACTAACGTATTTAACAAATATTTGGATGTCATTAAACTGATCATATGAATGTTTGAAGTGTAAAGGCCGCCAAGATTTCCTCTTCCACAATCACGACGTATTGCTGATACACAGCTTGTAAAATATGCAGGACGAGAATGGTGGTGGGTGTTGGATCCAAAAATATTTCTGGTAGTTTCATTTAGGTAATTGAACAGCAGGGTTGGCAAGGTCTTTGGGCTGGCAACGGAATCAATAAGCTTCGAATAATCGGTTCCCAGGCGATTGAGCTTGGAACATTTGAGTGTGTGAAGCGAACTATGACATCAGCATAAGAGAAATGGAGTAAACAAGAATTCCAAAAGTGCAAATTGGTCCTCTCGGTTTGGACTTTTCTCTTTCCTGGATTTCTCCTGTTGCTGTGGCTGGTGCAGTTGCTGGAGTTGTTAGCACTCTTGTTTGCCATCCTCTAGCAGTGTTTAAGGTATTTACACACACGGTTAAAATATAAGCATTATATATTGCTTCTACGTGTAAATTTTGGAGATTAAATCTTCACATAGTCATATTGTCTTGTAGTTTTTTCCACTTTATGGATTTGCTGTCAGATGACTACCTCCTATTTGCCAAACTGATGTTTTCTTTCTAATTTTAGGATTGGTTGACTGCAAGTCCTGATGTGTACCCTAGTTTAAGCATTGCAATCAGCAAGATTTACACGATGGCTGGATTATGCTTTTTTAGCCGGTCTTTTGCCTAAACTGAATGATATGCTCCCGTACAGTACATGTTACTACTTCATGTATAATACAATGAAAAATTCATATCGCAAATCAAAGAATAAGAAGTCACTAAACTGTCCGGAGATGCTCATGCTTAGAGCTCTTGCAGGTGAGAAACTTGGCTTAGTCCCTCCAGTTCATATGAAGAATTTTGGTTTCTCTACATAACATCAAATGAATTGTCACTCATCTTATATTGATAAACTATAAGGTTTCCCGCATTTTTTTTTGGCCAACTGGTGCCTTTGAGTTATCTTTCAAAATCTTATTGACTTTGACTTTAAGTAGAATAGAAGAGCTTGCTTTCCTATATAGATTGTTCCTATAACTTTGAAGACATTTCACCTTTTCATTCATCAGATCTTAGGGTATTTATCTTGGAGATCGTTATATAATTGCGATGAGCTTGTATCTGCTCTTTTTATTTGATCATCATTTTCTCAGATGGGAGAACCAATAGACTTGCTTGAATTATGCAAGATTGTTTTGGTGCGAGAGTTGGTAGTTTGCATTGGTTATGGTCTACTATCTGGCATTACAATAGGGAGTTCTGAAATTCTTTATGATCCAAAGTCTGTTGGGGTCTAATGTACCACACAGTCACATTTATTTAATTTCTTTTGTCATATGGTGTGTAAAATTACAAATACAAATTTCTGATTGAAAAGGAAAAAAAAACATTCATATTAGCACAGATGGTTGTCCAGTCCACCCATTATGTGCAGGCAACGTCTCTCCTTATTGGTTGAGCATGTTTCTATCTTGAATGATGGTTTTTATTATATTAATATCATCAACCTAGCTAATTGTTGTTCCATTTTTTTGTACTGATTGCCCAGGTATAACAGCTAGTACCATCAACTTTGCCCTGGAGGTTCGTACAAAGCGGCTAATGGTGGGAGCTTTGCAGGGTAATGTCCAACCCACATGGTGGTTGCACTTTCTGAAGTCATTCGTGAGGAGGGACAGAGTGTGGGGCGCAGGCTGTTTGTTTAAAAGTCATGCCTTCCTCCGGCATAACCTGGATGTTTTAGGAGGCTTGGAAAGACATTCTACTTGCTGATAAACTTTTTATTGACATGACCACCAGTTTAGACCCAAGATTATGGTCTCTTGATTATACGGTGGAAAGAACTAATGCTCTGGTGAAGTCCGAGAATCGTCCACATAGGAAGCAAGTTTATGAGCATTGTTTGTGTGTGGGTGTGGGGGGGTGGGGGGGGGGTGTTTGTGCGGGGTGGCGCTAAGGTTTTTTGTAGCCCATTGCAACGCCTAACCAAAATATTCGCTGAGCTTCCAAGTATCGGTATACCATTTCAAGATTTGACATGTATCAAACAAAGTTTCTTGTACCATCTACGGATATTTAGAGCTGTCAAAACGGATTCGGTCTGATGGATCAGCCCATTTAATCCATAAAATAAACGGATCAAGATCAATGGTTTTTGATCCGCGGGTTAAACGGGGTGGTCCGTTTAACCCGCGGGTAAAAATGTTCAAACCCGTTTAATCCGCGGGTTAAACGGGTCTGTCCGATTATAATAATTAAATATTTAAAAATATTTTTTTAATTAAATATTTATTATATATTTATAATAATAATATTT
>JAVXUL010000020.1:9270708-9283996 GCA_035590515.1 Trichilia minutiflora
AATATCTAAAATCAAAAAAAAAATATATTTAGTCAGGATTAAAAGGGGGTCATTCACTTTAAGATTGATAAATTCTTAAAGCTAGGTTCATTCGGGAAATATCTTATCTCAACTAGGTGGCCAATGTTGTGATGGTACAAAAAACCAATGGTTAGTGGAAGATGTATATGGACTTTATAAACCTCAACAAGGCTTGTCCCAAGGACAATTTTCTACTACCACAGGTGATCAGCTAGTAAATTCAATAATGGGCACTAATTTTTGGGTTTTATGGATGCATTTTTCAATTACAATCAAATTAGGATATATATACTCAATCAACAAAAAAACTACTTTTATTGTAGACTAAGGGTTCTATTATTACAAGGTTATATCTTTTAGGTTAAAAAATATCACGACGACTTTCTAAAGGCTAATCAATCAAGTGTTTAAGCCCTTGATAAAAGAAAAAATCATAGAAATGTACGTGAAAACATGATCACCAAATCGATGGAAACGGTCTACCATATTGAACACTTGGTGGAAATTTTCTCCTTACTTAAAAAATATTCGATGAAACTAAATTCTAAGTAATGCGTATTTAACGTCAATTTCGAAAAGTTTCTCGGCTTTATAGTTAACAAGTAGAGAATCGAGGTTATCGAAAATAAAAGTGATCTTGGACTTGAAGTTGCATTCAACACTCAATGAATCGCAGAACTTGATTGAAAGGGAAGTAGCTCTCAATATATTTATCTTCAAACCCACAGACAAGTGCTTCGAGTTTTTCAAGCTTATTAAGAAAGAAAAAAGAATGAGGTAGACGAAGGACTGCGAGGTTAGTTTTCAAGAGTTAAAGAAATACCTAGGGATTGCACCAAAGCTAATAAGTAGGTTCCGCTAAAAGACATTATACTTTTACGTGGCAATAAATGACCATAGAGTCAATACAGTAATCGTGAAAGATTATCTTCAAAGGATATAAAAACTTATATACTATATTAATAAATCTTTTGTGAATACAAAAACCACCAATACTTTCAATTATAAACACTAAACATAATGATCACAGGAATCTTAATCTAATTAGTTTCAATATGCAGGAATGGATTAAAAATATCTCATTATCTAAATTGAAGTCATTTTCTCAAACCAACATAAAAAAATTAATGATATTTATTTATCTTTAGAGTTATTTTGCCAGATCAATCACTTAAGACCCTTGAATAAAAATTTGAAAGTATTACTTTTTAATATTAATCTTATTTTTATATAAAAGTATACAAAAAAAAAAAATCCTTATTGAACATGCCTAAATTTTAGGTCTGAACATGTTTCTTTAAGAAATACATTACTTGGTATTGATTTTAAAATAAGGGTGGGTATTGTCTTTATTGAGATTCCTAAAAAATTTTACTTTAGTATTTTTTGGTTATGTCATTTATGAAAATTTTAATGCACAAAGTAGGAAAAATAAATTAGTTTATGCTAATTTCTTAATGGAAAGATGTTTGAATAGGTGGGATTATTGTAAGAAAGCTTTAAATTCATGCCGCCAACCTCATAAAATTGAATACTAAATGATTAGCTCGAAAAAAGAAATTACTTTGTCTCAATCAGAGTATATGCTTCGTATTGGTTACTAAGATTATAGTTTTCCGATGTTTAGCTTGCATAAGATGATTTAGTCAGTTTCATCTTGCTATGTGAAGAAGATGAGTAGCTCATGATTGATTCAATTAATTTCTCGTAATAACATCCATAATGCTTTAGAGTTTAGATCACCATATCTGAGCTTTGAGGTTCACCAAATATTCTAAGTTTTTTCAACATTACAATGCATTTGAAAAACTAAAACACTTGTTAACAATATTATCTCTTACTAGTGGGACTAACCAACTACAATAAATCTTTTATCCTTCAATTACAACTTTTATGATCATAAGAACTTGCAAGGATTCAAATACTCTTGATTAATATATTAAATACACAAGATTGGAAATATTCTGTTAACAAAGTATAACAGCTAGAATGTTTGATAGATGTTGATTTTTACTAGAAAATTAGGATTTATTATTGAAGATTGACTTATATTTTATAAAAGATTTAAATTTATAAATATTATTATGATAATTAGGCGGGGCCAATAACAATAGACAGAATATAGTATTATTTACTATTGACTTCATCTTAAGGGATAATGTTTATTATAAAATTTGATAAAATAGTCGAAAGAGTACAAGGAGTGAAACTTCCGCGATATAGTAAAAGAGTAATTTCAAAAATTTTATGTAGATAGGATTTTAATATAAATATATTATATTTATAATTTTATTTCCAAAGATGAATAATAAAAATAATTATAAATTCGTAAACATAAACAAATTATCAAACTACGTAAGTTTTTGATATCTTTATATTTTTGATTTGATTTTATTATTATTTTTTAATTCATTAACACTTACCTCTTGCTCCATCAATTATACTTGACAACAGATAATTTTGTTTCACAACAGTTATTATAACAATACGAAAAACAGCCTTAAGATACTTGTCCACGATATTATGTCCCATCTCTATCCTACATGAAACTTCTATTCTACATGAAACGGCATTTTGATGATTCATTTAAAAGAATATGCAAATAAGATAATGGATGAAAATATAAAAAAAAAAATGAAATAATTAGCAGGCCGGCCCATTAAAATTTAAAGCTCTATCCAAAAGAATCAATATGTTTTATTTAAAGAATAAGCGAATATTTACAATCATACCATCCATTAGTACCATTAAGACTATAACTCAGTAACTGGGCCGATCGTTATGTTGAAGCGCCACTCCACTCGGAATCGACTTTTCAATGGCGACGGTTTCAATGCCCTTTTCGCTTCCCGTGCTAAACTCCCGAGCTTTACGACGAGTCAACCGGTGAGTCTCTCTTTTGAATTTTTTGCAATTGTTGCTGTTTCATTTCTATTTCTCAACATACATTTTTATTTACAGTTTCAGTTATTCAGAAAATTATATTCGCTTGCCAAATTTTGTGTAGAAAACCAGGTCTAGCTCTTGCAACAATGAATAAAGAAGCTACAACTTTAGGAGTGCAAGTTACGGAAGGTGAAGGCAATTTACCGAAGGTTGTGCTCACTTCTGCTGGCAGTAGGTGAGTAAAATTTTCTGTTTCTTATTTTCTTTCAGTTTTATTTACTGGATTGGTTCTTGTTTATTTGCAGTGAAGCTGATATTTATCTATTTGGAGCTTGCGTTACATCATGGAAAATTTCCAATGGCAAAGATCTCCTTTTTGTTAGGCCAGATGCTGTCTTTAACAAGAAAAAGCCTATCAGGTTATTTTTATCTTGATATCTAATATTTTCCTTTGCAATTTGTGATTTTGATTATGTAATTAACAATGTTTTGCTTTTAAATAAATTCGTGTGGACAAATCTCATTTGATGAGTGTTGTATGGAATTGATTTTATCCTTTTTGTTGTCATGTGAGATTTATAGTCCTGTGCTTTATTGGAAAGAAGGGCTTTTGTTTTTAATTGTCTTCAATGTGTTTTTAATTGAGATTTTTTCGGGATATTGACTATATATTTCTATTTTGATAGTGGAGGAATTCCACACTGCTTCCCGCAGTTTGGACCTGGCCCAATGCAGCAGGTATTGTTATATTCGGTTTACTTAGTGTTATCTATAATTGACATAGTGTTCATCAGTAATGTCGTTTCTTATCTTTAATTCTTGAAAACTAGGCCGACCAAGGGCTGTCTGTCTGCAGATTTAATCAAAACTGAGTTGCTTGTAACTGGAGAATAGTGTTGTAGTTTCATGGGTGCTAATAAGTCCATCGATAAAACAAATTAATGGGGATTGTTTCCAATTGTAATTTGTAAATATTCTTAACTTGAGGGGCACACTGTTTACAGTCTTTCAATTGGTAAAATCTATGATCTAGTTAAAAATGGAAGATGATTGTATTCTTCCCTCCATACCTACCAGTGAGCCCAACACTTTGCTAACAACTAGTATATGTTTTATTTTCCAATGTTGTATGTTTGTTTTAGCTTCTCGGTATTGATTCGAAACTCTGAGATGTTAATGCAATTGGCAGCATGGATTTGCAAGGAATATGGATTGGTCCATTGTTGACTCTGAAAATGTGGAAGGAAATCCTGTTGTTACTCTTGAACTAAAGGATGGTCCTTACAGTCGTGCCATGTGGGATTTCAGTTTTCGAGCTTTATACAAGGTCAGAGTAGTCACTTTCCTCAAGTAAGTAATATTCTGTTTGATAAATTTAAAAAAAAAAAAAAAAGAGGCTTGAGGTTAGCTACTCTCACTGTCTACTTCTTTTAATACATTGACGGTTTATTACATGTATCTTTGATGTTTCTATAGTTGTACGGGTAATTTTCTTGCTAATTGTCATATTTGGTTTACACTGCACTGGGTATCGAATATTTCTATAATTCAAACTTTTATCTTTTAAAATTGTTGTCAGGTTATTCTAAATACCAAGAGTATTTCCACAGAGTTGACTATTACAAATACAGACAACAAGCCATTTTCATTTAGTACTGCTTTGCATACTTACTTCAGTGTAAGTTTAAAACTTTCGGTTGAGCTTCTTCTTTTATTATGGCCTTGAATGTGTTTGTTTATTTAATTACGTTAATTATGGGGATGGATACCCTATTTACTTGCTATAGATGCAGTATTTGTCCTCATCTTAATGATAATTGTGCAATCTGAGGTTAGGGTCCATGCTTTTGCTCTGTCTAAAAATGTTTTCTTTATCTTTGAAGAGAAAATGTCTGATTGAAGAGTCTTCCTTGTTTAATGGGAAAGATATGCTCAGAAAAAATTAACCTATTGAAAAATCTATGCTAGTTAAAGAAAAAAATCAGGAGCCATCAATTATCATTCCTTTCCTAAAAGAGAGAAATTAAATTGGAGCTATACTGAGATTCCATATATGTGAACTGTTACATACCAAGCATTATCATGCAGGCTTCTGTGACAGGGGCATCTGTGAAAGGTTTGAGAGGTTGCAAAACTTTGAATAAAGATCCCGATCCTACAAATCCAGTGGAGGGAAAAGAGGAAAGGTCTGTAATGTATTTCATAACTTTGAATAAAAATTATTTTTTCTTCTTTATCTATCATATAAAATGTGAATGATGGGGACTTTGCAGATGCCCCTTATAAATGATTGATAATATGGACTATGAATCTGTATAAAGTATTTGGACAATTTTCGTTTGGACACTAACTGTTCCGTTAACAATTCAGGGATGTGGTCACTTTTCCTGGATTTGTAGATTGCATTTACCTTGATGCCCCCAATGAGTTGCACCTTGCTAATGGATTGGGTGATACAATAGCTATCCACAGTACAAAGTACACAAGTTGGAACCTCATTTTACGATTTGATTTGGCTATGATTTCCTCGATTTATCTGCCTAAAATTTCTGTGCTCTTTTACTTTATTCATTTGCAGTTGGTCAGATGCTGTATTGTGGAACCCACATCTTCAGATGGAAGCATGCTACAAAGATTTTGTTTGCGTTGAGAATGCCAAGGTATTAAATGTTTACTTTCATTTGCTGGTAGCTGTCTTAACTTGATGGAAGCTGGATTACGTTTATGACATTTGACACCTATTTCTGATTCCAGTTCAGTGAGCAAACTGCTCATGAATTTTTTACCCATGTTAAAACAACATCAAATACTGTCAATAGCTTCTTTACATTTTACCAAAGAAATAGATTGCTGATTGAACTGCTTTAGGCATTTTTGTGATGCAAAGATTTTTTCTCCTTTACTTTTTGAAGAAAAAAATGTTGATATTTATATTCTTTGGCTATTGCAGATTGGAAAAGTCCAGCTAGAGCCTGAGCAATCCTGGATAGCTAAACAGCATCTCAGTGTCAGCTAATGTATAGCTATGTACAGTTTTCTAATTGGAAGGGGTCCATCATCTTTATTTTTACTTTTCCAGTTTCCAACAATTTGAATAAGAACTCGAACTCATTCAAAGCCATGTCAATTATATAATTTCAAATTATTGTATATTTAAAGTCAGTATATTGCATCAATATGAAGGTTGATTCCATATAAACTGTTATACTCTGAGTGAGTAACAAAGTTGTACTCTCTGTTCACCAATAATCCTCGTGTTCTTCTTCATCTGATTGGCATAATAAATACTGTTAGTTCCACCATTGATACTGTTAGTTCCCGCATTCGCCACATTCTCTTCAATGTCATCCATCTTCTCCAGTTATGTCCTGCCAAGAACACCCATATCAAGAAAAACTTGATGCAGCTTAGTCAAACTTCTCTGTATATCGATCACAGCCTCATGCTTCTCTTTACGCCTCAAATTCATCTCTGTTTTCCTTCCAAGTATTTCAATTTTCCCATCTCCTAAAATCACCTTTTCAATGGCCTCTTCACTTGGTTGTTCTCCAGTTGCATTATAGTACCTTCTATTGAGATCTTCCTTGTAATCTGACATAATCATTTCTCTCATAGACTGAAAATCTTCATCAGGTCCCTAAGCTTGAATCTCAAACCATTGGTAACTGAAATCCTTGCACGATCAACAGAACTCCCTTCTTTAAATGCTTGTGACAATCTGCGATCGCTCATATTTGATTTATCAAGTGATTCTAACTTTGCTTTGATGATCTTGGCTTTACGAAGACCGGAAACCATGCTGATTGCATTCGATCTCTTGGACCATGAAGAATTTTCGCGTTGTGAGTGGACTTAGTTCCTTCATTAAGATTTTGAAGATCAAACAAGAGACTGGTGATCTCTCCCCTTTCATCCTTGACTGCAGAGCTTCTTGAAAGAACTGAGAGAGGTTTTCTTCATCCTTGCGATTGAGTTGCCCTCTTTCAATGTCAAAATCAGCTTCGAGGTCTTTCTGGGCCTGTTTATTTAATTCCACATAACTTAAGAACGATTTTGTCATTAGATTATTCATGTTTGCAATAATTTTGCAAAACCAACCCAAAATCAAAGTGAGAAAACCAATTACTGAAAATGATAATCGCTTAAAAGAAATAATAAGAAACATAAAAAATCACAAGACTGTAAATAGTAAAGTAAACGAAGTGAATGTACCCTAAGTTGATTCAATATTTGGATAAACTTCTCTCAAGATTCTTTGTTTTCTTTCCAACTGCTACTGTAAGAGATTTTGTTCAAAGAGAGAACTGAATTAAATCAGACTCTCAGCGTTTGCAGTAAAAAACTCAAGAGAATCCATCAAGAAATGAATCCACAAATGGGGAATGACAAAAACCAAATTATAAAGAAAACATGAAAATCATAACATTCAGAGGAATTTAGACAATTACTTCAATGAATCTATGCAATTTCTAAATTCTAACACGTACAAACTGAAAATGGGTTTCAAGAAAACCTTGTGTTAGCAGATATCCCTTGCTTTGTTAAGTGATAAGACTTCAAGAATGCCAACAATCTGTGTGTGCTATTTTAGCTATGGTGAAATGGTTGTAGGGCCTGAATTATGAATGATCAAAGCAAATGAGCTAAGTGTTAATCTTCAGTTGGGTTTTATAAAGAGAATGAAGGATCACAATCGTTCAGTTATGAAAATATGAATTTCGAATTTCGGTTGATTAGAATATAGCCGTTATATTGAGAGGCGGTGTAGTCCGCCAATATAGTTCGGCGTTTTATGTTGCAAAGGACAGCATATTGACGGTTAATCTTGTTTAATCAACTAGATATTTATCTTGCTCATATTTTTTGTTTTTCGAATTTAATTAAATTTCTTTTTCCATATGTCAAAAAACGGATGGAAAATATTGTTTTATAGCCATGAATCGCTATTTTACACGGTACATTATTTTTTTCAAGGAAATATGCATTATCCTTGTGAATCAAAAATTTATTTATAGAAAAAACGAAATAAAAAACAAATACAATATTTTCCTATAAATTATTATAATAGATGCATGTATCATGATAATTTAGATCACGATATAAGATAATTAAAATTTTTATTTAAAATAAAAATCAGTTATCATTCTATATAAATTTTTATATTGTATGATTGTTATATATTTAATATTATTTATTGATATAAAAAATTAACCTCTTCTTTACCTTTGTGCACCAGTTTTTTCATGAATTTCATTTATTATTTTTTTTAATTGTAAAATACAAAGAACACTCAAAAATAAATTCAATTTTTCAGTAAAAACTCTTCGATACTTAAATCAATAAGGGTTTTACTTATCAATAAGGGTTTTACTTTATGTCAAAAGAGAATTTAGAGAACTTTAGAGAACACAAAAGAGAGCTTGGAGAGAAAAGGTTAGAGAAAAAATATAAGAATATTCGTACGCAAGGAATGAATTCTATCCTTTTTATTCCAGAATTCTATTACCTTTTAATCATTAACATCATTAATCGTTGATACATATTTTATTTTTATTGACTCTCTCTAAAAATTTGTTATATAAATCATGGAACGTTACTATCATAAAAATAGTACTTAATTAAGTATACAAATGAATATTTATGACTGTTGATAAGGTAAAAATGGTTAATACTGAACAACCTTGAGTCTCGACGATAGATTAAGGGTCTTACATAGACTTGTGAAGAGTATAGTCGATTTTTGAAAAAATGTAAGAGGTCTCGGATGGTAGGTATAATAGTAAATCTCGGATATGGGAGTTCTGTAAATAATTCAAGATGTTTTTTCGATATTCATGGTTTCGAGTACTAAAATAACTTAGAAGAACTTCTTTACAAATATCATAGTAAAGGATTTCGGAATCTTTATGATAGGTTCGAGGAGATTAATATTATTAAATAATAGACCTAAACTTTTAGATTAAGCTCGGATAAATAATCCAAATATTATTTTTTTAACATATCTAATATTTGTTATTAAAAAAATTAAAATATGTGGCAATTATACATCATTATCAACTTAATTTATAAAAAATTTATATACAAAATTTCTATCTTTATTTATCTTAGCACATCTGATTTTATAAACTATAATTTAAATATATATTAGGACTATAATTACAAATGAAAAATAATCATCACCTTTGACAGTGTCTAGTACTTTAATAAACCCTAGTATTTAATTATTTATACGCACTTTTGTTTGATTATTTATTTTAAAGTGTTTATTACAAGTACAGCAACTGGAGTAGGTAATACCAAATCCTTTAGTGAGTTTTTCTATAAAAAAAATGCTCAGAAAAAGCACAAAAATACATGAACGATATAAAATATCAGCAGTTTCTCCTTGGTGATGCCATTACAAATAAGTTGAAATGAATGGAATACTGAAAATCCAGATTTGAGACATCAATTGATGACAGTCAACAGTCTTTCCGGTCTAGAAAAGATGGGCCTTTCCACACTAGTTTGAACTCTCGTGTGTGTGTGCGCGCGCGCGAACCATTCGAGTAAGGACATACAACTAGTGACGTCTTTGCACAGTGCACCATTCTATTATCATTTCCGAAAGAATAAAAGCTTCAGCATAGAGATGTTGATAATCATACATTGCTACAATCATAATCTCTTCGGGAATCCAAGTCTTGGTCCAACTTCTCTGACTCAAGAACTTAGCTTTATCTAAATTTTTGATCTATGCTTTTGTTTTTCTGGCTTTCTCAGCTTCAAGTTTCCGTAATGTTGTTGAGCTTATTTTATCTTCACTAGATTCCTCAGAAACTAGATCCACAACTTCAACCTGCACATGATCCACAATATATGGCCTTTGAAAATATTTCCAAAGAATATAACAAACAAATCTACTTTAATTGATATGGTATATACCCAAACCTTCAACTGTGAAAGGCCTCTTTCAGCTCTCTTCTTATTCAGTGAAAGGCCACCAGGTGATGTCACCTTGCCGCCAGAACATTGAGTCCACATGTTAGTTACGGAGTATCTCTTTCAGGGATACAACCGTTAAGTTCAACTCCAGAGTATCGCGTATGCATCAAAAGCACAGAGAACACAAAGTAACGGAGCCAGTTGAGCTGGATACAAGTTAATAAACACTTCTAAGAGATTTTAAAAAAAATAAAAAAGTAATTAGTTGCAACATCATAAAATTAAGATGCAACAAGGATAAAGGTTAACCAAACTTACCTGACAACAATAGCCTCCAAATTTTCATCAATGATGGAAGGGCCATAAGGGTCTGTAATAGGTTCAGCTTGCACTAAAAGCTCTGGTATAAGAGACTGCAAGCTGTTGAAAGAAAACAGAAACTGTTCATCAATAGAACATAAGAGATGAAAGAAGTTTGACATACATTCATTTTGCAACAAAAGACAATCAATAGACCATTTCACATAGATATTTGTTTTTCAGAATAAATAAAAGCATATGATGCACAACACCAACACATGAACTAGATTATCCCTTACCATCCCTGCCACATCAGATAAACCGTCACATAAACCAGTCTGCAGAGTGCTTACCTTATTGCCATCAAGTTTAAAAGTTATTGACAAACAAGCACGCAGAGTTAAAAAGAATTAACAGAACCCAGTACATGCTTTTTCTAATTGGGAACAAGAACCACAACTGAAAACATATTTCATTTTACTAAATACCTTAATGTAGTTTTCCACATTACACATCCTTTCCTCAACAGGTTGTATTAACTTGAAGAAATGTAGGTGTGAGAATAAGAAGAATTTTAATGTTCATGAGAGTTCCCAATTCACTCAAAACAATTCACGTCTTCACCTTTTTTCTATTAAAGCAATTTTATATGAGCCAAAAATAACCACTTTCTCAATCCAAAACTAAAAGAGAAAATAAAAAATTCTATTTTTTGCCCTTATTAATTTGATGAGGATGAGACTTAAGAGTATAGTATGAAAAGAACTGCTGATAATCATTCTCACAGCAACCAAAAGTAATTCATTAATAAAATGATAAACTTGTATAACTACAAAACCAGTTCTCTGAAATGTGATTCTTATTCCACACTATACGCAACCAATTGTGATCAATGTAATGCATCAGCAAAGTCTAAACTCAATCAAAAATTAATTTTCTATGAAATGAAAATTGAATTATTGATAGATGAGTACTCAAATTGAGAAACATTTTTTCCATTAATCGACTTGGCAATGACACAAAAATCATGGTTTATAAAATTAATTAAAAAAGTTCTAAAAGCGCAACTACATGCACGAAAATGAATCAAATTCAGTAAGCTGTTAGTAGAAATTTCAGTCAACAAATAAACCATTCTTTTTTCAGAAGCAAGGGATAAAAAAAAAAGGTAACCTGTTTATTAGTCAGCTTATTAGTCAGCATAGGACTGTCACAAACTTCAATCACGATTCGGTCCCTTACAAGTTCCGCGGATGCCTTATTTTATAAAATGTTAAAAACAAATTAAACTAAAAATAGTATTTGAGATGATGATGATAGTGATAGAATGTGAAAAGAGAGACGTGGCTAACCTTGAGAAAAATACAATGGCCGTTGTGTAATTGGTTGAAGGTACCACCAAGAACAACTGCTACATATGAATTGGGCTGAGATAACTTCAAATTTGCCATTGATTCCTACAATATCACCACTTCCTTTGGAGAAACAAAAGCCGATAGAGAGAGAAATGAAACAAATGTTTTTGTTTTTTTTTTGAATTTCTATATTCCGGTCTACTTGTTTGAATGTATTTTATGATGAATTTGAGGACCAGGCCAGAGTTGTTTAGGTAGGTAATACATACACCAAACCTGGACAGTTTTGTTTACCATATTTCATTACGATCACTTATTATCTATCATTTTTTGTTGAAAGCAGAAATTGTCTAAATTAGTGACTCTGAAGAAAAAATTATCTAGATTATTAAAGTTCAAAGTTCAAACCTTTTTATGCTGGTTGTTCTGATCTGACAGATGGAGACATCGTAGCATCATCAAGCTTAAAATTTCCTCCACACTTGGCCGTCCCATACCATACAGACCAGAGCTATATACTGGAATAAATTCAAATAAAAAACTGGTTCAAAATGGCCGCTTTTATCCTGATTCCGGCAATCAACAGTCCTAAAGCTGCTATTGTAGCTGAAAATCAACATCCCCGCCAAAATCTCAACTACTGTTCAAGAAATTTACCAAATTACAAGCCTATCAAACAACCATTTCTCATTTTGACAAACACCTAATCATTTAAACAACCAAGTCCCGCATTCAACATCGTAAATACAAGTACTAACTAAGAAAATAAACAATCAAATACAAAACAGCTTAACAATCAAATAAAAATTTGTTTATTATTATCATATTTTAAAAAATCAACTAATAAATAAAATATTAAAAATTGAAAAATGTATGAAAAAAGAACATATACAAATTTGGTTATAACAGCATGTGGTGTCCAAGAAAAATTCCAAGTTCGATTTCATTTTCATCATCATTATTTTTTATTTTAAAACAAAAGCTGAAACTTAAACCATAATAATAAAAGTGTTCTAGCTTTGTTAATATACATTTAAACCAACGGTTATATACATCAACAACTAAAACAATATGCATAAACAAAGATTAACTCAATCATTATGCCTATGCTAGTTTTATGAAGTAATTTATTGTTATAAATCAAGAAAATGTTTAAAATTCTGGGCTTGGATTCAATAATAAACAATTTTTGTAATCAAAGTATACAAGTGATTAAAACAAATGAAAATTGAGATAGAAAAGTGAATAGCCTGCAGGCAGAAAAAAAAACCCCATAACTCTTAACATTAATTTTCTACAAATTACAACTTAAAAACAGAAAAATTAATCAAATAAACCGAAAAAACTTGCTTGATTAGGCCGGAAAGACAGTTTGAGTTGACAGACAAAAATCCCAAACTTGGATTTCCGGTTTCCCTCTATAAAGCTAGTATTTCTTATTTCTATTTTTTCTGCGCCCACTTCTCGGCCCTACCTTCTATTTCCTTCTCTCTTTTTTTTTTTTTTTTTACCGGCATTTTCCAAAGTAAAATTATATTATCTTTTTTACTTTACAATATTAAATTGAGATATTTTAAAATTTTATAATATTAATTTTATTTATAAAATAAAATATATAATTATATTTAAATGAATAAATTCGAATAATAAATTAAGAGCATCTTCGATATATCTATGAATTATTTTTTTAAAGATACCACATTTATAAATGCAATTAGACTCTTTAATATATTTAATTCTATCTACTATTAAGCTAACATAAAAAAAAAAGAAGAAAAAATCATATCTTCAACTCCATTATC
>JAVXUL010000020.1:9284096-9299155 GCA_035590515.1 Trichilia minutiflora
TACTATTCCCACAGCCCGGGCCGGTTCGGGCCAATATAAACGGTCTGGTCCGGTTCCAGAATTCTGGAACCGCGAAACCGGATCGGAACCAGCCCGGAATCGTTTCGGGCCCGCCGGTTCGACGATGGCGACGGCGGCGGAGGCGGAGATGACGGCAGCGGAGGCAGAGACGACGGATACGGCGGCGACGATCGGAAATCGGAACTGGAACCGTCTGACGAATCGGTCCAGACCGTTACTGTTCTGTCCCGGTTCTGGTCCGGTTCCATGATACTCGAACCGTCGAACCGGTCCGACCCGTTTAAGTTTCCGATCCGATCCAATCCGGTTCCATGAAATTAGAACCGACAAACCGGACCAGACTGGATTCGGGCCCGTTAGACACCACTACCCCTTGCATCACTCTTTTTCGTTTCATGGTTCATCTCTTTGCTATCATACATAGAAATCTCTTCAAGATGCTTCATGTAAGCAAATTGGCTGCTCTAGTTTTCTTCCAGTTTTGGTTTATTGATGCCGAGTTTCTAACCTTGAGAAAGTTGACAAAGAGAAGAGGTTTACTTAAGAATTTGCTTTGAAATTATAACACCACATTACAAATTTGTATTTGTAGGTAAGTTTCAACATAGAAGCATGATATAGGCATGAGTAAAAGCAAAGGAGACAGCACAAAAGTTACTGGAGTGCTAAGATTTGCTTGTTTACAGCTGAAAGGCAATCTCTTGATAAAGAAATGTTAACAGAATCCCTTAAAATTGCTCATAGAAAATTGGATGTTTTTCTCTTATATTTCTTATAAACATGTCTCATAGTAAACTGCTCTTATTGCCGAGTAAAAAAGCTTTGATTCCAAACAGTAGTAGTTATTCCATCACTTTCTTATCTCAAATTAAAGAGTCCCTTGTCCTGATTTTTCAGTAGATTTCAGTGAATGTAACACAACTTTGCATCCCAAATGGTTTTCTTGACTTGCCTAACATACACTGCCATTCTATGTTCAGAGCAAATGATGTTATCATTTTTCACATAGCTTATATATACATACGTATATAAATCTTTCATTCTCTCTCTTTTTCTTTTTCTTTTTCGTTTTCTCTCTGCTGTGTTGTTTTAACTATTGATATATTAGGTTGAGCTCCATTAATTGTCTCCAGAATCTTCAGGTTTTCACCTGGAGCCATGCATGCACCTACTTCCCACTAATGATTTTTTTCATTTTTTAAATTCTGACTTGAAAGATTATCAGATTTTTCACACAAAATAAACAACTGCCATAAAAGACTAAATCCTCTTTTAAAGAGGTCCATTTGTCTAAAATTTATAATATATTTAAATTTAACCATTCTACTTTTGGAAAAAAAACAATAAAAAATAATTAAAATAAAAAAGAGCCACTCCGGCGAAAAAGCAATTTTTTTTTTTTTTTAATAGGAGACAACCAGTGCGAGGGAGAGAAAAACAGATGGTCAAAGTTCATTAATGAATGTTCCCGAGAAAAGTAAAACTGGAAAATGGCTGGGTTTACATCGAAATATCTGAAAATTGCTGGTTGAAGATAGAGTGAAATATTATATCATAATTTAAGTTCCCATGAAGCTAAAGATATACACGATGGGATTAAAGAAATCTAGAAGTATATTGTTATTTCAGAAACAGGAATAGTTGATAATAGCCAATAGTTATGTTGAAGCGCCACTCCACTACGAATCGAGTTTTCAATGGTGACAGTTTCAATGGCCTTTTCGCTTCCCGCCCTAAACTACAGAACTTTACGACGAGTCAACCGGTGAGTTCTCTTTTGAATTTTTTCGCAATTGTTGTTGTTTCATTTCTGTTTCTCAACATATATTTTTATTTACATTTTCAGTCATTCAGCAAATTATTCGTTTGCCAAATTTTGTTGCAGAAAACCAGGTCTAGCCGTTGCAACAATGAATAAAGATGCTACAACGTTAAGAGTTCGAGTTACAGAAGGTGAAGGCAATTTACCGAAGGTTGTGCTCACTTCTGCTGGCGGTAGCCGAGTAAATGTAGCATTCTTGAGTTTCATTTTGATTAAAATTTTCTTTTTTCTTTCAGTTTTATTTATTGGATTGATTCTTGTTTGCTTGCTGTGAAGTTGATATATATCTATTTGGAGCTTGCGTTACATCATGGAAAATTTCTAATGGCAAAGATATCCTTTTTGTTAGACCAGATGCTGTCTTTAACATGAAAAAGCCTGTCAAGTTATTTTTATCTTGATACCTAATATTTTCCTTTGCAATTTTTTATTCTAATTATCGAATTAACTATGTTTTGCTTTTAAATAAATTCGTGTGGACAAATCTCATTTGATGAGTGTTGTATGGATTGATTTTATCCTTTCGTTATCATGTAAGATTTATAGTCCCGTGTTTTACTGAAAAGAAGGATATGTTAAGAAAAAATTAAGCTGTTGAAAAAGCTATGCTAGTTAAAAGAAAACCATCAGTGGCTGTTCAATATCATTCCTTTCCTAAAAGAGAGAAATTAAATTGGAAACTGTGCTGATTACATATTCTGTGATGACCCTGTTTATGAGAACAAGCATTATCACGCAGGCTTCTGTGACAGGGGCATTTGGGAAAGGTTTGAAAGGTTGCAAACCTTTGAATAAAGATTCTGATCCTACAAATGCAGTGTAGGTAAAAGAGGAAAGGTCCATAATGTATTTGATAGCTTTGAATGAAAATAATTTTTTCTTCTTTATCTATCAGATAAAATGTGGATGGCGGGGACTTTGTGGATTGCCCCTTATATATGATTCATAAAATACAGACTTTGAATCTGTATGAAGTATTTGGACAATTTTCGTTTGGGTACTAACTGTTCCATAAACAATTTAGGGATGTGGTCACTTTTCTTGGATATGTAGATTGCATTTACCTTGATGCCCCCAATGAGTTGCTTCTTGATAATGGATTGGGTGATACAATAGCTATCCACAGTAAAAAGTACACGAGTTGGAACCTTATTTTCAGATTTGATTTGGCTATGATTTCCTTGATTTATCTGTTTAAAATGTCTGTGCTCTTGTACTTTATTCATTTGCAGTTGGGCAAATGGTGTTTTGTGGAATCCACATCTTCATATGGAAGCATGCTACAAAGATTTTGTTTGCGTTGAGAATGCTAAGGTATTAAATATTTTCTTTCATTTGCTGGTAACTGTCTTAATTTGATGGAAGCTCGATTGCCTGAATGCCATCTCACACCTATTGCTGATTCCAGTTCAGTGAGCAAACTGCTCAAGAATTTTTTGCCCCCTGAGAAAACAACATCAAATGCTGTCAATAGCTTCTTTACATTTTACCAAAGAAATAGATTGCTGATTAAACTGCTTTAAACATTTTTGTGATGCTAATGACCTAATCTAATTGTTTCTGGACTGATTTTTCCTCCTCTACATTTCAAAAAAGAAAAAAAAATGGAGATGTTTATTTTCTTTGACTACTGCAGATTCAGCTAGAGCCTGAACAATCTTGGATAGCTAAACAGCATCTTAGTGTCGGCTAAAGGATAGCTATGTACAGTTTCCTAATTGGAAGGAGTCCATACTCTATTTTTACTTTTCCAGATTCCAACAATTTGAAATAAGAACTTGAACGCATTCAAAGATGTCAATAATACAATTTGATGTTATTGTATTTTTAAAGTCAGTATATTGCATCAATATGAAGGTTGATTCCATGTAAAGCATTCTACTCTGAATGAGTGACAAAGTTGTACTCTCTGTTCACCAGTAATCTCCACACGTACATCTCCCATTCTTGAAATGGTGAAATCGAATTCTATCCCGCATGACTATTTCCCTGGCATAGATCTTGGAGATGAGCTTCATCACTGTATGGCAGTCCTCACAGACTCGAAGATTCTTAATGATTCGAATCGTCTCCCTATGTTCAGCTCTGATTAGCCCAAAGGCAATTGCAAGTTTCTCGCTGTGCTGATGGATTGCTGTTTCTTTTTCATCATCCTCCAGATCCAGCAGTAAGTTCCCTATTTGTGGTTTATATCCTTCACATTTTAATCTCTTGACAATTTGGTTCCAGGTGTGATTAATCTTGTCCATCTCTGGGTGTGACCTATCCCCAGCTAAAAATTCATGGACAATGCCATTGAAACAAACTGAACTGCACCCTGCAAGTTTGGAAACTCCTTGACCTATCATCTGCTTTCTCACTTCAACTGCTTGGTCCCATTCCCTTGCAACAGCATAAATGTTTGCTAAGTGAACATACCGGCCACCATGATCAGAGTCAGCGTCAATCAGTATTTTTCCTATCTGTTTACCTAGGTCAAGATTTCTATGAATCTGGCATGCCTTGAGTAGTGCTCCCAAAATGACAGAATTTGGTCTAACAGGCATTGTGTCAATCAACTCTTTGGCTTCCTTCAGTAACCCAGCTCGGCCTAGTAGATCAACCATGCACCCATAATGTTCTGTTGTTGGTTTCAGGTTATATTTTCTCTCCATGGTCTCAAACAATGATTTTCCCTCATCAATTAGCCCTGCATAACTGCAAGCAGTCAATATTACTGTGAAAGTGATCAGGTTTGGCTTGATTGCTGCCTTTTGCATTTCTAGAAACCAAGTTAGAGCTTCTCTTCCATGGCCATGAATTGCAAAACCATATATTATTGCTGTCCAGGCAGATACACCTTTCTTCTCTGTTCTCCTAAATACTCTGAAAGCTTCCTCCATATCACCGCACTTTGCATACATGTCTATAAGGGCACAACCTAGAATTGGGTCGATTTGTATGCCTATTTTTTTAATATATGTATCGATCCATCTGCCTTGATCCAAGGCCCCTAGATGTGCACATGCTGAAATTGCGCTAACAAGAGCTACACTATCAGGTTTGACACCAGCTGTTTGCATTTCATGAAATAGGTTCAAGGCTTCCTTATTCATGCCCGCCCCAGCATACCCAGAAATCATCGTTGTCCATGATATTACATTCTTTTCCTTCATACGTTTGAATATTTCATAAGCCACTTCCATTTCACCACATTTTGCATAGCCATCAATCATTGAATTCCAAGAAGCAGAGTCACGATGAGGAATGCTGTCGAAGAGAAGATGTGCAGATTTGATACTTCCAGATACGGCATAAACGTGAAGTACGGAATTTGCGGCAAAAACCTCTGAGCCAAATCCAAATTTTATAATTTGTGCATGTATTTGTTGAGTTTCTTTTAAAGCTGAAAGACTTGAACAGGCTTTGAGCAGGAAAGGAAAAGTGTAAGTATTGTGCTGGACGGAATGACTGAGCATCTGTTGGTAGAAAAGTAATGCTCGTTCTGGTTCATTGCTGTCCGCGTATCCTCTGACCATGGTGTTCCACATGAAAGTGTTGGGTCTGTTTATTCTGTCAAACACCATCTGAGCATGGGATAAGCTGCCGGATTTTGGAGAGGCACAGAAAGCTAGTAGCTTGCTTACTGGGATCATGTCTGTGGTGAGGCCTTGTTTGAACAATTGTGCATGAATCTGCTTCAGTTCCTCCATGTTTGAACATCTGTTGAGCAGATGCAGGGTCCGAGAAGAATTCGATTCTAAAGAGAAATGGTTTGTTGGAATTGGTAAGATGTGTGCCATTGATTTGTTGACAGTGTGATAGTTTTTAGGGCAATAATAATGTAGAACCCAGCATTAGCTTTTATTGGCCATTTGGATAAGGGTCCTAATATTTGATTTGAATGTCATTGGTATTTTTTGTTGATATTTACTGATTGTGAAGATATTTCTTGGTGGTCCCATTTTTCTCATTGCCATCGTGGAACTGTCATTGACCTTATTTTACATTGCAAGAACGATACGAGTTTCGCTATGGACTGAACGTGCTTTTAAATTTCGTCTGCGGTTTCTTCTGCCTAGGATCCGCAAACCAAAAATTTACTGTATAAATCGCGTAACGTTATAATTTACTGCGGTTTATTTACTTGATATTCACTGAACTATGAAAAGAAGATGATACCTCCAACCCTGGCAAACAAACCTAACGATTTCACGAATTTGCACGTCACATAAGAGGATAAACTCTGAAGAAACTCATTGAAAAGATAAATATTTCTCGTTTCCTCCCTGATCACAATCAACAGCAAAGAGCCATCTCATTAGAGGGGCGTGACTACTACTCTGTAGCGAAGAGCAAAAGGCCAATGAAAACAAACTGGCAATAGATTTCAAAAACCAAATAACATACCAAATAAGAAAACCGAAACAATTCTAAATTCAGGGGTATTCAAAATGTAAATGTAATTGTCATTAACGATGGTCAGGCAACCTTAAATGTACCGTAGACTGCACGTTCATCAAAATGACAAAACCATATTCAACTACCAAACATCCACCAGAGAAAACCCCCTTTTAACCTCAGCTCAAAAAAAAACTGAATTAGCCATGAAAATATCTACAGAGACCAAAGAGCCCTCCTCAGCAATTACCAAGCTACTTTAAAGTCGCCAAAAGATTGTCTGATCATGTCCCTTTCAAGAAATCAACAATGAAATAAGGCAAACCAACAGTATTATGAACCCGACAGCCCAAACCCAGCATACCCATGTCCTCTTTTTCTTCTTCATCTGATTGGCATAGTAAAGACTGTTAGTTCCACCATTAATAAAATGACCCGCATTCACCACATTCTCTTCAATGTCATCCATCTTTTCCCCTTGTGTCTCAACAAGAACAGCCATATCAAGAAAAATCTGATGTAGCTTAGTCAAACTTCTCTGTATATCCATCACAGCCTCGTGCTTCTCTTTATTCCTTGAATCCATCCCTGCTTTCCTTTCAAGTATTTCCATTTTCCCATCTCCTAAAATCACCTTTTCAATGGTCTCTTCACTCGGTTGCTCTCCAGTTGCATTATAGTACCTTCTCTTGAGATCTTCCTTGTAATCTGACAAAATTGTTTCTCTCAAAGACTGAAAATCATTCATCAGGTCCCTAAGCTTGACTCTCAAACCATTAGTAACTGAAATCCTTGTACGATCAACAGAAGTCCCTTCTTTAAATGCCTGTGACAATCTGCGATTGCTCATATTTGATTTATCAAGTGATTCTAGCCTTGCTTTGACAATCTTGGCTTTACGAAGAACGGAAACCATGTCTGATTCCATTCGATCTCTTAGACCACGAAGAACTTTTGCGCTGTGAGTGGACTTAGTTCCTTCATTAAGATTTTGAAGATCATACAAGAGATTGATGATCTCTTCCATTTCATCCTTGATTGCAGCCACTTCTTGAAAGAATTGAGAAAGGTTTTCTTCATCCTTGGGATTCATTTGCCCTCTCTCAATGTCAAAATCGGCTTCAAGGTCTTTCTGTGCTTGTTTCTTCAATTCCACATAACTTAAGAACGATTTTGTCATTAGATCATTCATGTTTGCAAGAATTTTGCAAAACCCACCTAAAATCAAAGTGAGAAAACCAATTACTGAAAATGATAATCGTTTAAAAGAAACAGCAAGAAACATAAAAACTCACAAGGCTATAAAGAGTAAAGTAAAAGAAATGAACGTACCGTATGTTGATTCAATATTTGGATAAACTTCTCTCAAGATTCTGGGTTTTCTTTCCAACCGCTACTGTAAAAGATCTTATTCAAAGAGAGGACCGAATAAAAATCAAAGACTCAGTGTTTGCAGTAAAAAACACAAGAGAACCCATCAAAGACTCAGTGTTTGCAGTAAATCCACAAACGGGGAATGACAAAAATCAAATTATAAAGAAAACATGAAAATGATAACATTCAAAGAAATTTAGACAGTTACTTCAATGAATCTATGTAATTTCTAAATTCTAACATGTACGAACTGAAAATAGATTTCAAGAAAACCTTGTGTTAGCAGATATCCCTTGCTTTGTCAAGTGACAAGAGTTCAAGAATGCCAACAATCTCTCTCTCTTCGTGTGTGTGGTATTTTAGCGATAGTGAAATGGTTATAGGCCTGAATTATGAATGATCAAAGCAAATGAGATAAGGAGTACTCTTCAGTGGGGTTTTATAAAGAGAATGAAGGATCACAATCGTTCGGTTATGAAAATATGAATTTCAAATTTTGGTTGATTAGAATATAGCCGTTATATTAAGGAGAGACGGTGGAGTCCGCGAATATAGGTCGGTTACGTTTTATGTTGCAAACGGCAGCGTAATGACTGTTTATCTTGTTCCATGTTTAATCAACCACATCTCTACCTTGCTCATATTTTTTACTATTTTCGAATTTATATAAATTCTTTTTCACGTGTAAAAAAAAAAACGGATGAAAATATTGTTTTATAGCCATGAATTACTATTTTAGACAGTACATTTTTTCCCAAGGAAATATGCATTATCCTTAGGAATCACAATTTATTTATAGAAAACAAAAAACAAATACAATATTTTACTATATATTATTATAATAAGATGAATGTGTCGTGATAAATTAAATCACATTTAAAAGGATAATCTAAATTTTTATTTAAAATAAAAATCAGTTAACATTGTATATAAAAAATTTTATATTGTATGATTGCTTTCTGTCTATCTATCTGTATATATTTAGATTGTGTCCAACTTTATAAAAAATTTAAAATATACTATAATCATATAATGTTAATATTGTACAAAAAATTGGTGTTTTTTTATTTATCTTAGCACAAAATTTGCACCTTTATTTATCTTAACATATATTTAGTTTTATGATTATAATTTAAATATATAATATGACAATAATTACACATGAAAAATAAGCGTCACGTTAGCCAATGTCAAGTAATTTAATAAAACTTAGAATTTAATTATTTATAAGCCCTTGTGTTTGATTATTTATTGTGTGTTATCCTTTAATGAGTTTTTCTAAAAAAAATGCTAAGAAAAAGGCACGAAAATAAATAAGATGTATAAAACATCAGCAGTTTCTCCTCAGCAATGCCATTACATATAAATTGAAATGAATGGAAGATTAAAATTCCATATTTGAGACATCAATTGCTGATAGTCAAACAGTCTTTCTAGTCTAGAGAAGATGGCCCCTTTCCGCTCTAGTCTGAACTCTCATGGGTATATGGCAAACATTCAAACAAAGATATACAACTTTCGATGTCTTTGTACAATGCATCATTCTATTATCATTTCAGAAAGAAAAGAATAAACAGGGACAGTAAGAGGTGTAGATAATGATACATTGCTACAATGACAATCTCTTTGGGAATCCAAGTCATGGTCCGACTTCTCCGCCTCAAGAACTTAGCTTATCTAAGTTTTTTGTGTAGGCTGTTGTATTTTAGACTTCTCAGCTTCAAGCTTCCTTAATGTTGTTGAACTTATTTTATCTCCACTAGATTCTTCAGAAACTAGATCCACAACTTCAACCTGAGCATGATCCACAATATGATGGCCTTTTTGAAAATATTTCCAAGGAATGACAAAGAAATCTACTTTAACTGATATAGTGGATACCCAAACCTTTAACTGTAAAAGGCCTCTTTCAGCTCTCTTCTTATTCACTGAAAGGCCACCGGGTAATGTCTCCTTGCTGACAGAGAATCAAGTCCACTAGTCAGTTATGGAGTAGTTCTCCCGGAGACATAAGTAACTATTAAGTTCAACTCCAAAGTATTGCATATGCGTCAAAAGTACAGAGAAACACAAGCTAATGGAGCCAGTTGAGCTCAATACAAGTTAATAACACAATTCTAAGAGATCAGGAAAATAACACAAAGAAAAGTAATTAGTTGCAACATCCTAAAATTAAGATACTACAAGGAGAGAGGTTAACCAAACGTACCTAACAACAATAGCCTCCAAATTTTCATCAATGATTGAAGGGCCATAAGGGTCGGTAATGGGTTCAGCTTGCACTAAAAGCTCCGGTTTAAGAGACTACAAGTTTTTGAAAGAATACAAGAACTATTAATCAATAGTTAGATATACATTCATTTTGCAAGAAAAGGCAATCCATAGACCATTTCCAGCAGCAGCATGTTCCAAATAACATAGCAAAACTGGTGGACCCATATATGTTACCACCAAGTCTAATCACAAGACAAGTTTCACATGGATATTCTTGTACCAGAATAAGTGAAAGCATATGATGCACAACGCCAACACATGAACTGGTCTATCTCTCACCATCCCAACCACATCACATAAACAAGTCCACAGAGTGCTTACCTTGTTTGAATGCTACTAAGCCACTAAGTTTAAAAAATTATCAACATACAATCATGCAAAGTTAAAAAGAATTATCAGAACCCAGTATATGCTTTTGTAATTGGAAATAAGAACCAGAACTAAGAACATATTTCATTTTACTAAATACCTTAATGTAGCTTTCCACATTACGCATTCTTTCCTCAACAGGTTGTATTAGCTCAACGAACTGCAGGTGTCAGAACAGCGAGATGTTTAATACTCATTAGAGTTCCCAATTCACTGAATGTTACGAAATTCAATGATAAAATAATAGCAGAATCAAACTGAAAAAACAAAGACACCAAAAATTTACATGGTTAAGCAATTTACCTACGTCCACGAGTTTGCAGCTACTTCTATTATTTACCTTATAAATAAGATTATAAATACAATGTATTTATATTAAAATCCTACTTACAGAAAATTTTCAAAATTGCCCTTTTACCATACCACGAGGGGTTTCGCTCCCCATACCCCCAATCATTTAACTAACTCCCTCATAAAGTATTTTCCCGCACGGCCAGTGAAAATGGATGGAGCATAACGTAATCCATTGTCAAAGGCCCTGCCTACTTACCACAATGGTGCCTACAAATTTGAATCCTTCATGAAATATGGGCCAATTTTCAACAAATCTCCACCTTGACGAATTATTTCACCTACTTTGAAGATTTTTAATAGTTGGGAGGACACAACATTGTATTAACACCTGTAACTATTGATCAAGTCCAAACATGCCTTGAACTTGATCCTTGGAACTGATTTAGTTAACATGTCTGCTGCATTCTCTGAGGTATCAACCTTATCAAAAATTATATCTTTCGAAGAAATCAACTCTCTGACCTTATAAAACTTAACTTCAATATGCTTTTGACATGGTACACCTAATTTTTAACTACATAAATTACACTCTGGCTGTCACAACATATTTGAACTCCTCTTTGCAATACACCTAATTCTCCAATCAATTCTTTCAACGACAGAGCTTCTTTTCCAGCTTCTGTTAGAGTTATGTACTTTAATTCGGTTGTAGATAATGCCACAAGTGACTGAAACATAGACCTTCAGCAAATAAGCCCTCCCGCAAGTAAGAACACATAACTTGTAATAGACCGTCTACTATCAAAGTCACCTGCATAGTTTGAATCTACAAACTCCTTTGTAACAAGAATATCTTGTTGAGCTTCAAACATTACGCCATAATCCGCAGTTCCCTTCAAATATCAAAGAATCCATTTGACTGCCTTCTAATGCTCTCTTCCTAGATTTGCCATATACTTGCTAACCACACTCACTACATGAGCCAAATTCGGCCTAATATACACCATCGCATATATTAAACAACTTACAACATTTGCTTACGGCACACCTGACATATATTTTTGTTCTTCAACTAATTTTGGGGATTGTTCAGCTGATAGTTTGAAATGGGTAGCTAATGGAATGCTCACTGCCTTTGCATTCAATATGTTAAAATTCTTCAATACCTTCTTAATGTACCCTTGCTGTAAAACTCATAATGCCTTTGATTCTCTGTCTCTTCGAATTTCCATCCCAAGTATTTTCTTTGTTGCCCCCAAATCTTTCATGTCAAATTCTTTACTCAACAATAGCTTGAGTCTATTAACTTCTGTCATATTCTCTGTAACAACAAGTATATCATCCATGTATAACATCAAGAACAAACACGAACAAGACTCAAGCATCTTATAGTAGACACAACAATCGTACTCACATCGAATGAAACCAATTTGTAGCATGTAGGAATCAAATCTCTTGCACCATTGTCGAGAAGATTACTTCAGTCTATAAAGTGACTTTTTCAATCTACAGACAAGATGCTCTTTTCCAGATTGTTTGAATCCTTCCGATTGGTGCATATAAATCTGTTCTTCAAGATTACCATGAAGAAATATCGTTTTTACATCCAACTACTCAAGCTCCAAATTGTAATGCGCTACTAATGCTAGTAGGACCCGAATGGAACTATACCTGACAACGGGTGAGAAAATCTCATTGTAGTCAACTCCCTCTTTCTGTGAATACACTTTTGCTACTACCATTGCTTTGAATCTATCCTCATCTTTTCATTTTAAACGTTCCTTCTTTCTATAAACTCATTTGCAGCCAATTGTCCTGTTTTCCTTACGGAGATTAGTGAGTTCCCAAGTCTGATTATTTTGCAAAGATTCCATCTCTTCTTACATTGCTTGCATCCATTTGTCTTTATCTTCACTGTCAATGGCCTCGTTGAAAGTGAATGGATATCTCGTGCTTGAAACCAGAGCAAACGAAGTAAACTCATCAAAAACATACTTTTTCGATGGTTGTACATTTCTCTTTTCATTTATCTAAGGCTATGCTTGGTGTAGTTGCTATTTCTTGCACTATGTTTTCTTCTTCTGTATCTCGTTTTGAGGTCTCCAACTCCACCATGAATTCTATCGTCTTCCTAAAATTGTCACTTGATTGATCTTCTTCCAAAAAACTCAGCATGGAACTTTAATCGAAAATCACATCTCTACTGATTACAGTTTTCTTTAACTCTGGATTCCAAAACTCGTATCACTTTACCCCTTTCTGGGTACCCCAAGAAAACACATTTTCTTGACTTTGGATCAATTTTGATAATTTTCTCTGGCTTGATCTCCTCCCCTAGCAATACCTTTGATAGTTCCTGCTGCACCAGAAGATCTTTAACTCTTCTCTGTCATAACCTGAAGTTCTGATTTTGACCATTGAACTTCTCCGTATCGAATTGCGCAAAAGATGAAGTGCTTCCTATTGTAAACCTGGTTCTGATACTAGTTGTTACAAAATTCGATGATAAAAGAATAGCAGAATCAAATTGAAAATACAGAGACACCAGAGATTTATGTGATTCGGCAATTTACCTATATCCACGGGCTTGCGGCTATTTTTGTTATTCACCTCATAAATAAGATTATAAATACAATGTATTTATATTAAAACCCTATTTACAGAAAATTTTCGAAATTACCCCTTTATTATACCACAGGGGTTTCACCCCCCCGCACCCACCAACCATTTAACCGGCTTCCCCCTAAAGTATTCCCCACCTACTTACCACAATGTTGTGTCTACAAATTTGAATCATTTATGAAATATGAGCCAATTTCCAACACAGAAAACAATTAACGTTCTTTCATTTACCTTTTTTCTACTAAAGAAGTTTTAGATGAGCCAAAATCACCACTTCTCAATCCAAAACTAAAAGAGAAATAAAATAATTTTTTGTTTCCTTCTTAATTTGATGAGGATGAGATTTAAGAGTATACTATGAAATGGACAGCTGATAATCATTCTTATAGCAACCAAAAGAAAATGATTCAGACAATAAAAGAATAAAATGACAACCTTGTATAACTATAAAACCAGTTCTCTGAAATGTGATTCTTATTCCACACTATATGCAACCAATGGTGATCAATGCAATGCATCAGCTAAGGCTTTAAAACGCAATCAAAAATTAATTTGCATTGAATTGAAAACGAATTATTGATAGATGAGTACCCAAATTACGGAACATTTTGTCCATTCAACGGCTTGCCATTAACACAAAAATCAGAGTTTATAAATTTAATTAAAAAAATTCTGAAGTTCATCTGCTTACATGAAAATGAATGAAATTCAGTAACCCATTGGTAGAAATTTTCAGTCAACGAACAAACTATCTTCTTTTTTCGGAAACAAAAAGGTTACCTGTTTATTAGTCAGCATAGGACCGTCACAAACCCCAATCACTATTCGATCTCTTGCGAGTTCCACCGATGCCTTATTTTTTAAAATTTTAAAAACAAATTAAACTAAAAATAGATTTGAGATGATGATGATGATGATGATGACAGAGATAGAATGTGAAAATAGAAAGGTAGGTAACCTTGAGAAAAATGCGATGTCCGTCGTGTAATCGGTCAAAGGTACCACCAAGAACAACTGCTCCGTATGAATTGGGCGGAGATAACTCCGAATTTCCCATTGATTCCTCCAATATCGCCATTCACTATAGAGAAACAAAAACAGATAAAAGAGAGGAACGAAACAAATATTTTGTTTGTTTTGTTTCTTGTACTCGTTTGAATGTATTGTATGATAAAATTTGATTCTGGTGGGTGCTATATACGTCGACTCTGGACAGTTTTGCTTACCGTCTTTCTTCTTCCCCTGGACCCTGGTGGTTAAAGTTCGGACTCTGGTTGGGGCGGGGAATGATTCGGGTTGGATCGGGCTTCGAGAAACCAGCCTTTATTTTATCGGTAAAATGGCTCCCTGTATTTGACTATTTGTCAGTTGGAGTATTATCAATTTCGTTCACGGGGTTTCGCGCTTTATCAATTCATGACACCATGTTGCTAATTTTTTAATGTCGTCCTTGCCATTGAATTCTTTCTATTTTAATAATGCAATTACAATTTTACCCTTCGCAACTAAAACA
The DNA here is from genome assembly GCA_035590515.1 of Trichilia minutiflora. NCBI lineage: Eukaryota > Viridiplantae > Streptophyta > Magnoliopsida > Sapindales > Meliaceae > Trichilia > Trichilia minutiflora. Next base: position 9,298,766 of record JAVXUL010000020.1, read on the forward strand.
TATATATCAATTACGTCCCTTAGCTTCACAAATTAAATCAACAAATTACTGAATAAAACTAGGTAACCCAGCTGAGCTTTTTATATGCTGATATGTTAAAATCAGTGTAGCATCATTACACATTTTAATAAATTAAAATTTTAAAAAATATATTAATATTTGTTAGGGGATTTTAGCGTCACCCAGTTCACAGGCACAGGCCCATCTACAGTTCCTGGTCCAGGCCCACCACGCAGTGGCACTGTTCCCCAGACCGACCCCCCGACACGGCGTCATCCCGAGCAGCTGGCTACGTCATCAGAGAGACAGTCAGACGTCATCAGAGAGACAGTCAGAGCATCTCGGATATTCTGCCCGAGTCTACTGCTCAGGGGACCTCCAGTGCTTCGT
>JAVXUL010000020.1:9299255-9327944 GCA_035590515.1 Trichilia minutiflora
TTTACTTGTTAAAATTTTTATATGTTAATTTATAATATAGTTAGCTTATATTGTATTTAAATTATAAATTTATTATTGCTATTAAAATATTATATTTACTAGTAATTAGTGTATTTTATATATATATTTTTTTAAATTTAAAATTTTTAAAATTGATCAACGGATCTGTTCATTTAGGCTCGTTAATTCGTTGGTCGGATTAAGACTAGTAAAATATTAATCAGTATAATAAATAGGCCGACTCGGTTTGATCCGTTTAAGTGTCAGTCCGCAGTGGATCGAGCCGAACCGAACCCGTTTGACAGATCTAAATTATATATTAGTATTGATAAGAGCATTCACTATTTTAAAGCTAAATGCCTAGATTTCACTTTGAATGAATCATAGAGTCAAAAGAAACTATAAACTATATATATTAGAAGAGTTTGTCTGGCTCAAGAGTAAGGGCATGCTTGGGTGGGGATGGACAAACACTGCCTGCATTGCTGTCAAAGCCTAGTGGTAAGACATGTTTGTTAAATTACATTTTCAATTTTGTTTTACATATATTCATTAATTCATTATTTTCATTTGGTAGTTAGTAAGTATTTATCCATCATTCATTAATTTTTATTTAATAGTTGGTATTTTTATCTGACATTTTAATACATTAATTAATACCAAACACGTCATAAATATTCCGTGGTAAGTTTTAACCTCACACTGAATCACTGGTTAGTGTCTATATTTTATATCATATTAATTTATACTATTTGTAATTAAGTAATGCATTGTAGATATGAATAACAGCAAAAGCTAAAGTCTAAAGACGTGGAAGATCTAACATCACATATCATAATTAGTATCATATTGTTAATAATATTATTGGTGATAAGATGTAACATAAGAAAAAATGAATTCTTCTGATTAATTAATTAACTAATTATAAAATATTCAGTTTTTGAAAAAATAAAATATTATTCACAGGGGAAGCTGTAATCTTATTTTAATTACTCTATATATATTTAAATAACTAAAGCTTTTGGAAGTACTCTAAATTAATCTTTTTCTTTGCTTTAGTTTTATATTTTGTTTCCTCCAACAAAAAGAAATTTCATAATTTCTCAAATATATAAGAAATTAATTGCTGAGCAAATGTTACCTGGCATGAACTTTAGAAAAGAAAAGGTTGACATGTAATAAACAAATAAATAAAAATAAGATACCAACCCAGCTGTCAAAGAGCCACATGTCATGCATGCAGTAATCCACGTGGACATTGAGATGATGTGGTATGGGTTTGAGTCAGCAGACTTGGTGTCACGTGGGGGAATTGCTACAATACACAAATTCAGTCCCAGTTGCCACTGTAGGGAGAAGAGAATATGGTTTACTTGTTAAGTTGGTTAAATTAATGACAACTACGTTCATTTATTCAAATAAAATAACAAAATTATCTTTATTATATTAGATTTTTACCATCTTTTTCAAGGGAATGTAACTTAATTGTAAAGGGTATTTCAGTTATTTTCATAGAGTTAGGGACTTATTAAAATTTTATAAATAGATAAGAAATGCTCTTTTTGAGAAATAATAAAAGATTAGGGACCCAAATGTTATTACTCGTTATTATTTAATCACACAACATTGACTGTCCAAAACATATATATATATATATATTTGGAAAGGTACTAAAATATTTAAAATTCAATTTTTTTGAAACCACATAACCAACCCATCAAGGAATCCTCAACATAATTAATTAAGAAGTTCTAAATTAAATTTATAAAAGCTTTTATTTATTTAATTTCATTTCCCACTAATGGAGTCATGTAGCGCTAAAGGAATCTTTAATATTGATTAATTAGCAAGTGCTTAATTAAAATTCTACAAGTTTTTTATTGTTTAATTTCTAATTAGTGAGATCAACCAAGTGCATTCATTTCAATTGTTTAATCATTCATCCTCGATTTAAATTATATTTAAGATATTTTGAGGATTATTTAAAATTTAAATACAATACTATAATAGTATTTCAAGCCTCGATTCTTCTACCTAGCGAATGCCCTTGCTTTTAAAATGTACATATTTTGCTATATATGTCGTATAATATAGTTTCTAATTTTTTTCATAAAAATATAAGAAACGTGACACCACTGCATTACTATGTATATAAATAATAAGTACTTGTAGGCTTAAAATGCTATAATGACTAGTTATTAAATAATATTATGTAATAACATCAAAACAACAATTAAGATAGAATAAGAAAATATAATTTTAAATATATATTTTTAATCAGCATCTAAAATTTTTTATTTAAATCATACTATATCTATACTTAGTATTTTTATTTAAATGGGATTGCATTAGAGAGTGATTGACTATTCTGACATGGACTTTGCCGAATGTGATGATTTAAAAAATTAATATTTGAATATATTTTTATATTTACGAATGGAGTTGTAAATTGGAGGAATACAAAGCAAAATTTGATTGCCACTTCTATTATAGAGGCATAATTCGAATTATAAAATTTTAAATATTATTGACCAGAGATTTATTTAAATCTATATGAGAATTTCTTAAACTCTGATACCAAATATATGATGCCAATGTACATTTTAAATATGTTTTATTAAATATATAACAATTAAAATAAATGCAAAAGTGTAAAAATCATACCTTCAACCATTAAAGTTTTCCGTAATATGAGGACAAATTTAAAATTCTTCTAATCTATTTCTAATTTCTCTTTAATAGTGGAAGTAACTTTAAAATGAGACTATTTAAACCTTAAATTTTTTATTTTCAGACCCTTTTCGTCAAAGAGTTGGAAAAAGTTAATAAAATATGAATGATGATTTTTTTGTTAGTTAGGAGTTAATGGTGAAAGGATAAGAATCTTGCTTCTAACAAATGATTTTTAAAATATAATTTGATTGAATAAAAATTATGAATATAAATATAATAAAAAATATATAATTTTTATTAAAAATTAATAGCATTTTTAAAATTTTCTTTTTAATTTTTCAAAGTTTTATTATCAAGAGTAATGCCATTGAAATCCTTCTAAAATCCTGTTAAAATAATCAAAATACCTTAATTATCTCACTTATAAATCATAATTATTATTTAAACTCGAAGTGAATGTATTTTTATTGTTTGACATCAAGTTAAAATATATATATTTAAAATTTTTTTAACTCTTATAAATATGATGACTTTTAAAAAAAATTTTAACCAAAATTAATAAAATTATTTATAATTGTATGTTCTTACTCATCCATAAAGAAGTTTAAAAAAATAGAAAAATTTACATTTTGTCTCTATTTTAAACCATGTTAAAGTCTAGTATTTGAGTTTTTGAATTTTTAAATTATACATATAATATATGATCGTAAAGAGTGTTTAAGAAAAATTGAAAAATCTTAAAGGACTTTGCTAACGCTTAATACTTGTTAAGATTTTTATATTTAGTAAGTCATATTTTTTAATATATTAAAATTTATCATCAAGTATTATATTAAATATAAAATTTTTTTATAAAAAAGAAACATAAAACTTTAATAAGTGTGGTATTTATTAGTAAAATTTTATTTAAAATTTAATTAAATAATTAAAAAAAATTTATAATAGCACTCTCTATTTTCAAACAATAAAAAACATCACATATCCCCGAGAAAGCCTTAAAAAGATTTTAACGAAAACACATATTTAACTATAGTTAAAACCAAACCAAACCAAACCATACTATTAACTAATAGAACTAATTAATGTTTATGTTTTTTTTTTAATATTTGTGAGAAAATTTAATTTATGGAATTGAGTACAGGATCATCATTTATTAGAAAGATAATTTAAATAAAATTTATTATTTGATTTTCTAAATATTTTATAAAAAAAATTCTAAAATAAAAATTAAATATAAAACCTTGAAATTCATAAATTTAACTCTTGTTACTATGCCACCCCTGGAAAAGTTGTTATGTTTAAGTTGTAAATAAGATTCGCAAGCTTTCCTCCAAGATGCATTTGATATTTAGAGTATCTCCAATGTATCTATGAATTATTTTTTTAAAGATGTCACATATATAAAATACATATTAGAAGTACAATTGGACTCTCCAATGTATTTAATTTTATTTATTATTAAGCTGACACGGTAAAAAATATAATTCACATCCTCAACTCCATTCTCTATTTTTAGAGGGTCTTATTGATAATTATGGATTACTGACTCAATAATTTATTTATTTTATTAATAATTAAAAAAAATTAATTTAATAATTTTATAAAATAATAAATAACAATCCATATCTACATTTGGAGAGTAATTTTTGGAGATAATATTTATCAATGTCATATAAGACGTAAGTCTTTTCATATGAACGTAATATATTTTTTATAAAAACAATCTATTTGCACATTGGAGATGCTGTCAGAATTTGGACAAAACCTTTTTTATGGCTGTCATCTCCTCCTTTCCAGAAAAAAAAAAAAAATAGAATTTCTAGATTAGGGTATTCTACTAAATGATTAAAATTACTGTAGAGGAGAGGTTTGTATTAGTCTTCACAAAACTTTTACCACAAATCAGTGAAATCACATCACAGGGAAGGTATGTGAAAATAAACCCTAAATAAATTTCAAATTTAATAACACTTATCTTAATTTATGATAAGATATTTCTAATCCATCACAGAATATGCTCTATGACCACTCACATTGATTCTAAAATCCCTACACACCTTAACAAGCATTCCAACAAATATTTCGTTTCTAACGTTCAATTTTTGAAAGAGTTCTGAAAAACTAAAGAAATTGGATTACAAGAACAAGATACATCGTTTACATCATTACATGATTCAATCATAAATGATAAATTTCATATCCAATACACGTAAGACTGTTATTACAAACATTAATAACTGATCGTGGCTGACAGGAAGTGAATCCAATCGTGCAAACAGACTCAATGGCTTGAGCATCACTTTAACAACCGCATTTGGCGATTGTCAAATTAGAATGGATATTAAACCAAATGACGTGACGCGGGCAACCAGAATTTTTTTTTTTATTTTTTTGAATAAAAAATATTTTAACTTTTGGCAGATGATTTACCTTTGTGCACAATATCAGATGGCTGGATAAAATATCTCCGATTGACAATTTACCACCATGCTTCCATAGCAGCAACACTAACTGTCAAAGCAAATCAAGTTGAAATTCCTATTCCGACTAATCTACATTTGCAACATTCATGTTTGCTTTACAGTGACAAAACACTCTTTCAAGAAATTATGTAGCTCCGATAAATATCTGCTGGGGAAAGTCCGGAAATGTTCCACATGTGGAGATGAACCAAAATTAATGGAAAATACCTTTCTACCAATCTTCCTCTGCTCCTCAATGAGCAGTTCTATTGACTGATATGGAATCACCTTATCTACTGTGCTATAAAGGTAAAGGTGGGGGCAAGATGGCTGGTTCTTTGTGACAGCAGACACGACTTTTGTTATCCTCCTGAACAAGGACAAAACAATTGCTCCAGTCAATCAATTCTTGATGGTGTACATACCATTCTAACCAGATGATACAAAAATTCTTATAATCTAGGGGGAAAATCTTACTCATTTATATCAGGCAAATTCAAGGCAAAAGAGAAGAGCTTCTCCAATAATGATAACAGCAGCTTTTCAATCATTTCTGGTTCCTCATCTTGCATTTTTGATGCCCTCACTTCACCTTCAGAACCATTTATTTTTACGGCCTCAACTATAGGGTATGCTGAAGAGCCATGTTTCTTCAGAATAGCAGCAGCAAATCCAGCCGCCCAGACCTGTCAAAATTGAAAAGCATTTATCATATTGTATCCTTGTTCTGCATGGTTAATAAAAATTCAAAATCCAATACCATCTCAAAGAATTGCATATTACTCAATGGGAAAGGAAATACAGAGTCCATAAAGCAAACCAGGAAACATGGTTATATTCTAGTCCTTTGGTGTGGATGATAAGCTAAATTCTTTGATTTCATTTTGTATCAAATTATGGTGTTTTGTGATTGAATTTGGCTTATTTCATTATTAAGATTGGATTAACTCACTCTACCATTGATATTTGTTTGTAGGTGCATTTAAGCAAGTTTTGAAGGTCAAATTGAAGGGAATAGCTGAAAACTTAAAAGTCAGAGGAAGTCAGGGCCCCCAACATCTAGATGTTAGGCCCCCATCTTGTTCTGTTTTCCTCCCGAATCAAGTCAGGCACCAGACTCATCTTTAAAATCAAGAAAAAAAACTAAAATGTCGTTGCCCAAGGGTGTGAGATCTAAGTTTTGCCTTAAACTATAAAAAGGAGACTTAGTGAAAAGAATAGGGGAGGCCAGAGGCTAGCTACTGGAGACTAGAAGAACAAAGCATCATCTTGTGTTTGATTTCATTTTCTTTCTTTCTTTTGGATTTAAGCATTTACTTATTTGAGTTAATTATGTTGATTTTTGTTATAAGTAACCAAATACCCAGCTAGGGTAAAAGTTGTAACTTAGTTGTGTTTAACTTCTATGTTCTCTTGAATGGTTTTAATGTTTAAACCCGTCCTATTAATTGATGGCATGATTCATTTTCCTGTATTAATTCATTATTTCTATGATTAATTACCAAAGGAATAATTTTAGGGTTTATGTGAAGCACTGATAGGAGAAGTATAAATCGAGTAATAGGAATTTAAATATAAATGATTAGGAATAGAAATATCTTCTAATTATTTATGATGTTACTGCAATTAATCATGATTCTTAATGATCTTAGATTAATTGATGAGAAACCGATGGGTAATTATTATTAATTTAAGTACAAACTTATTAACTTGACAAAGCACTAGGGTGACATTAGGATTAATTAACATTCATGACCAAAACCATTCTTATCAGTAATCCTAATAAGTGAAGCATAAATCCTTAGCATTTCATTTCATCTATTAACAAATTAGCTTATTGCATAGATAGTTATAAAATCGTAATTTAATTTGAATAGTTGTAATAGTTCGAAACAAATTTGCATTATTGTTACATTATAGATTCAACTTTGTAAATCATTGTTAGATCCTCGTTCCTATGGGTTTGACACCTGAAATGTATTACTTGACATTAGGATAAATCAAGGTATTATTACTACGATTGATTTTATGCACCTGCAGAATTGATACATCAATGCACACATCTATGCCTCCACCAGATTTTGGTGAGTGAATAAGTAACAATCAAAATTGTGAATATGTATGTGTATGAGCAAGAAATTGAAAGTAATGTAATGGATGAATGTCTTAGTCTCAAGTCTTAGTTGACTTTAGGCCTTAGTAATTGAAAGTAAAGCAACGTAGCTAACTTTAGACCTTAGTTGTACTTGCAAAATAAACAAAAGAAAGAGCATCTTAGTCTTAGGTCCCATATAATTTAACACTCCCACTCAAATGAAGATTCCATATAATGTAATGCTCCCACTCAAACCTCACAATTCCACACCCATTCATAACCTTGTCAAATAGGGATTCTCTTTGGTAACTATAACCTGATGAGGACATCTGTGGGTGAAAGAAACACTCCCACATCAGGCGAGTAAGGGGTGGTGAAAGATTATATAACTAGAGGTAGGCATCTTCTTAGGTAAACCGATTTTCCTAGAGGCCTACAGGGTTAAAGGTTTGTGGGCTTTTAACAGGTAGGGGAGTATAATGAGGACATTTTTGGATGAAAGGGCCACTCCCACATCGGATGAGGAAGGCGTGGTGAAGGACTCTATAATCAGGGATGGATCTCTCCCTAGGCAAGTTAGTTTTTCCATGGGCTTATAGAGGTAAGGTTGCGTCTTGGGCACCCCTCCTTGCATCAAATGGTATCAAAGTCAAACCCTTCCTCCTCGAGTATTCTAACCGCGGCTAAAGAGCCCCATGGGCCATCGGATAGGTCCCAAAGTCCTATAAGTTTGTAGGCGCTTAACAGGTAGGGGACGATGAGAATGTCTATGAGAGTATGATGAGAATGTCTGTGGGTGAAAGGGCCACTCTTATATCAGGGATGGGGAAGGAATGGTGAAGGGCTATATAACTAGAGATGGTCATCTCCCTAAGTAAGTCAGTTTTCCTAGGGGCTTAAAGGAGTAAGGGTGCAACTTGGGAACCCCCTCCCTGCGTCACAACCACAACCACAATTCTGTTAGACAATTTTAAAATTATGAGAGAATTGGAACAAGTTGAACAATCAAGAATTAATAATTTTTCATTAATGTTTCACAGACATCTGACCCTCCAAAGGGCAAGGACTTCTTTGTTTGCTCAAACCAATAGCACCCCCAACCTTGTTTTTGTAACATAAGAAAAGCTAGAAAAAAACAATTAAAGGAGAGGACTCTGGGGTTGATGTACAAAAGCGAGGGAGTAGAACAAGTCACCAATAGAATACTGGCTGTGGAGTAAAAGGCAATGAAGAGAGTAGCTTACGATAAAACCAAGTTTATAGTGGATTACCAGAGTCCAACTTTTAGCCTAAGAGAAAAAATGTAGCTTAGACACCTTACACAAGAACTCAACAAGCCCATGTGTGATATCATTTTGTGATTAATACGCTATTATTAAAAAAAAAAAATCTACAAAGATGGTCCCTACTCATTTTTATTTAACTTCTGAAAGACCTAATCGAATTTTACAAATCCTCCGACCAAATATTGACCTTCAACTCAAAGCTATGCCAAATAATTAAAATGTAGTAAAGTCGAGAACCCAATTATCATATTCGAAGCCCATTTTATTGACCAATTTCAATGAACATGAACATCAACACATCAACAATCAAACGCAGTTTCACAGCTAAACATCATAAAATAAGATACACAAAAATGTGAAACACTATTAAGTCACACAAAAGAGTATGTATTGTTTTACCTCAGCAGTAAATGGTTCTCCTCCTCCGGAATCAACAATAAGTCCTTTAATTTTCACCATTAAATCCTGCCTACCTTGTAAACTGTCAAGAATGGAACCACAGCTGCAAAACAAAACAGAGAAACAATAAAATATAAACATATAGATTACACAAATAATGAAGCTCTCAATCAACAAATGGATCAACGTACGTAAACCAACCGGTGTTGCTGAAAGTGTGAAAAATCAAGCACCGTTCTCTACCGTCTTCTTCTTTCTCTGACAACCAGGAAACGACCTCGTTTGTCAACTCAGAGATTCGCTTTTCAACATTACGTCCCAGATCGAACCAGAACAATTCCTTGACATCAACAACAAACGTAATTGCGTTAATTCCCATTGAATTGTACCACTCGACGTATCTCTTCAAATGCTTTCTTTTGGCTCCGAGCCAGCCTAACAAAACCACCGTAATAATCCTTTCTTTGTCCCTGAAAAAAGACCCATTTCCTCCGTTAATTACATCATTAGGAACTCGATTCCATGCAAAACCGGTGTCGTTTGGGTCGGAATGAAATGGGCTGAAATAGTTGGCTGGTACTGGAGGGTAATTAATTGATTGATAAGAAGATACGGAGAGTAAGAAGCTAATGGGGTTTGGATAGATGGGTGAAGATGATGAGTGAATTCGAGCGTAGGCCAGTGTGTGTCGTCGTACGACGTCATTGTATTTGGATTTAGGATGGAATTTTAGAAGGTGGGTTGTTATTGCGGCGGCGACGTTTTTTTGTGTGAATAGATGGCGATTAAAAATGGAGGCATTGAAGAATCGTACAGAAGCTTCCATGGTGTGGAAAATGAAAATGTAATTGCAGAAACGAGTGAAATTTCTGAAATGGGAGCGACCGAGAGGCAATTATGTCCTCTGCGGTTAAATTCATAAAGCTCCCTTGATGTTTATGATAATAATATTCAGTAGAATATATTGTAAAAATAACAGAAACATCCTCTCAAACTGTAAATTCGTTAATCTTACGATTACCAAATATTAGTTGATCGGATAATATATTAATTTAGTATTTAAAAAAAAATTACTTTGAATTTTCTATTATCATAATCTAATTCTAAAAAAAATCATTGCTTTTGGTTAGTAAACTAACATTCATGTATGGGAGATGTTTGCTAGTTTGCAAATATTAATTTTTCAGTGTGATTACTATAATTCTTAGGGACTTTTATGAAAATATCCCATTTACTTGGCTGCTCAAAGACAATGTCCAAGACCAACGAACCTTACTTGGACAGGTCGTTCTTTTTGGCGCAAACAACAACTGTAATTGTGTTTCTGAGTTCTGAGTTCTGACTAGCAAGAGTTAAAATCAAATTTCAAAATTTCAACCGTTACTGTTGACTAGACGATTCAAGTGTTTAGCGGCTTGTAAATTTTTACAAAAGTAATGATAAATATTCCTGTAATTTAAAAAAGTATGCATTTTTTAAAATATTTTTTATAATTTTAAAAAATTATACATATCCTTGCATTTTTAGACACTCTTCAAGGTTAAAATTAATTACAAATACCCTTCAAAATTATATAAAATACATAAAATTATTATTAAAAAATTATATAAAATATCTAAAATTATTATTAAAAATTTTTATTTTTATTAACTAATAATATTATACCATGTTAATTTATACATAAAAAATTTATACAAAAATTTTTTATTTTTAACATTATTCTTATTATATTTCATAAATAATCATAGAACATATATTTTAAATTTATCATCCCAATTCTTAAGTAGGTTGTGATGTAATGTAACCAATTATTTTAAAAAGTATTTTTATGTGACTTTAAATAATATTTGAAAAGTATAATAATCAAAATAATTATCAAAAAAAAATATATGTATGTTCCTTTAAATTTTTTGGTTATATTTTTTTGAATTATTTGTTAAAATATTGAAGTTTTAAATTTTTAACATTTTAAAATTATTTAAAAAATTAAAAATATGATGTATGAGTTAAGAAAATTAATAATCAATTTTGAAAAATATAACAAAATATTTAATTCTGTACTTTGGATTTGGGAGGTTGGGAATTTCCCGGGAAAAAACAAATAATTGAAATCTCACTGGCTGGCCAAGAGTCCACCACAGCTTCAAAACAACCACCACATAAAAATCACTCCAAGTTCCGAAAGAAATTAAAAAAAAAAATCCATTCGAAATTTAGTTTCTTGTAACAATCTCCAACCTTTTTCCAAACATCCTGCTTTGGGTTTCTTAATTGTAAGATTAAAATGTCTTGTTCATTCGCTATATCACCTTCCGTTAGAATGGAATTCTTTAATCCAATTTCTGGTGCCGGATTCATTTCACAGGGAGAACTTTTTCAGCCCAGTAAGCTATTAGCTCAATTTATTATGTTTCGTATTTGCAGTAAATTGGAAAGCGTTTGGTGTGTGTTTTTGACTGTCTGTATCTCTTTCTGTACTTGAAGGAAGCAAATGTGAAATAAGCAGGAGGGGGTTTACTTTCAAAGGAATTGTGGCTTCTGGTGTTTCGGTCGTGGGTACTTCTCTGGTTACCGAACCCGCTGAAGGTCAATTTCTTTATATTTCCTGTATTCAATATGCAAATTAAAGAAAACATGCAGGCATTAATTAGGAAAACATGTGAAAATGATCATCTTTTTAAATAAATTTTTAAAAATAATCATGTCAAAAAATATTAATCAAAATATTCAAAAATCTGTTTTTTTGAATAATTTTAACCCTTATAAAAAAGTGAGATACTTTGCTTGGCTTCTTTAGTGCATGCGTATCATTGATATTGCATGTATATTTCGCACATCATAAAAAAATCCTACTTTTAAACATATAAACCCACTTTCGTACTAGAGATAAAATCATTCAAAAATATAGATTTTTGAACTTTTTAGTTAACATTTTTTTTGATATGGTTATTTTCAAAATTTTATTTAAAAATATGACTATTTTCGTATATTTCCTCATTAATTATGGGTTCATATTAGATTGAGTGATTGGTTAGTTAAAAATGTTTTATCTTATTATTGTCATAATGCAATTGAGAAACTATACTACGATGGTTTGTTGTAAGTTTTCATTTGAATGCATATGGAAATTTTGAATGCTGTGGACAACTTGCTTATATTTTTTCCCGTTTACTTTATTTCTAAATGTTTATATTGAATTTTTATGTAGGAATGGAGAGATTACCATTCAAGCCAGAGGGATACAATTTTTGGAAATGGCGCGGCCACAAAATACATTATATAGTTCAAGGAGAGGGGCTTCCTGTCGTTCTTATTCATGGATTTGGTGCTTCTGCATTTCACTGGAGGTTTTCTACCTTATCCCCATCATCCTTATTTAACAAATGTTTCGCATATTGTTTTGCCCTGCTAGTACAGTTATGCGAACCATTAATGTGGTGCCATTTGAAGAGCTATGTGCATAGACTTATCTTATTATGTTTAGTTTTATAAGTTTCAGAATAGTTGTGCACTTGCTGCAAATTTCAAGAAATTAGTAGATTATGAAGATGTGGCATCGGAATTTGTTTTGGCGTTTGAAGACATACCTAATTTCTGTTTTATTGTGCCTGAAGATTTTTCTGTCTGAACTTGAAGTAATTGAAACTTTTAAGTGACAGAAACTCTCAAATATCAAGTGAGAGACAATTTTTGTTTGGTTATTATCTGATCAACAATATTTTGGTTTAATTTACTTTATTGTATAGGCATTTTGTGAAAAGTCTTAATCTTTCTTGAATTCAAGGTGGAATTTTTCCTTTTGTTCACTTGTGCAGGTACAACATACCTGAATTGGCTAAAAGGTATAAGGTTTATGCCATAGACTTGCTAGGTTTTGGGTGGAGTGAGAAACCACTTATTGAGTATGATGCCATGGTATGGAGGGATCAAGTTGTGGATTTCTTGAAGGAAATAGTGAAGGAGCCAGCTGTTTTGGTTGGAAACAGGTAATAGTCAAGAATAAGCAGCTCTTAATTTTCTCATTGTTTATGTAATCAAATTATTTTCATTTCCCAAGCTTTACGAGACTCATAATTTTGGTGCTTGCAACTTTGGAGCTTTAAGTTGTGTTTATCTTACTTTCTGCATTCGTGTAGCAAATTGGGGCCTTTAAATTAGAAATTTCTCTTCTATACAAGAGTTTTTCTTCCCTTTTCTCAAAGGATATAGATTTATAGGAGTGTAAATTGTGCTTTGATGATTTTGTATTCCCTAATAGAGCAAATTGGCTTCAAACTCTTAAGAGGTTGGTGGTTGGAGGAGGATAGCTTAAATAAATCAATTTTTCTTGCGAAGGAAATCTGATGTTTTCTGTTGTATTGTTATCACTTCCCCTCTATTTTCTCAATTCAGAGTTTTTATTGTAATATATGGCTTACTCCAAAAAACTGATACCCAATTGCAATCTTCCTCTTCCATTCCAATGCTTGTACCACTTCTGAATTAGGTTTAAAAATATGAATTAGGACTTTCTCCTGATTACCTAATTTTTTAAGGATCTTTTGACACCATATATTTTTAACCATGTGTGGTCAAGATTTACATCTCTGTTGTATTCTCATTTATTAAGTACTAATTACAAACATGTGTTTGTCCAGCCGTATGCATCCCCCTGTAATTTGTAATGCCTCCTTATTTAAGTTATGACAAGATTTTTGTTGCTTGCCTGCAAATACATTACCTCACTTATACCTGCCCTTGGTTACTAAATTAGTACTTGTTCTGTGAGTTCTTTGGAATACGATATAATAATGTCTTAAGTGCGACATAGATTGTAAGAATATCTTTTTGGCATTTTAAATTTGGAGAGCTACGCTTCATCTTTTTCCTCTCACTATGAACTTTCTTTTATTGCTGTTCTTTCTATTTATTGGAAAATGAATGATGTATTGTAGACAGAGAGATGTCAAATATGCATCTTATAACATGGCAGTGAAATGAAAATCTCTCTGTTTTCAGTTTAGTTTTTTTTGATAATGTTGTCTTTTCAGACATGCCAAGTAATAATTTTGTAATTTATGGTAAAATTTCAGCCTTGGAGGCTTTACAGCTTTAATTGCAGCAGTAGGGTTGCCTGAGCAAGTTGCTGGTGTTGCCCTTTTAAATTCTGCTGGACAGTTTGGAGGTGCAAAAAAGGAAATGAATCATTCAGAAGAACCAACCTTACAGAAATTTATCCTAAAACCTCTGAAGGAAGTCTTTCAGCGTGTGGTTCTTGGATTTTTGTTTTGGCAAGCAAAGCAACCTGCCCGCATAGTTTCTGTCTTAAAGAGTGTAAGTAACTTGCTATTACAAAATCCTCTAGTTTTGAAGGATAATGGGATCTTAACCTTAACAATTACTTCTTTATGTGGTATTTGTTAGATATTTAGGATCTATGCACATTTTCTATGTTAATATTAAGCATGAGCTTGTGATGTACTTGTACTATTATGAAAGTGTTTGTATTATTATTTTAGCTTGACTCCTAGCTGCAAGCATTGATCATCACCTATCATCTCATCAAAGAATCAATATTTGTGGTTTAAATGAGAAAAACTTTTCCTCATTGGAGATTTAAAAAAAAATTTCTTTCATTTTATACTGATTATTCCTGTGTATTTTCTTTGAATTCTTTATTGGAACAAAAGTGAGTTCATGATTATCCAAGTGGTTTCTAGATTCTTTTTAGGCATCATTGGCCTCGGTAATAAATGTGCATTTAACTTCTTAATGGAGATCCACCACTTGGCCTGATGGTGCTCACCTCTCCACACCATTCTTGAAGTTTGGGGTTCCATCCCTCCGCGTGTGGGAGTTGTTTTCTCCAAATATTTGGGGCAGACACCTCCCTCTTTGGGTGTAAATATTCAAGTTGTACTTCCACTGGGCTTGATCTCAGGGCAAAAAAATTGCATAATTGGTTGGTGTCACAAGAAAAGAGCTGTTGTTTCCCATCTTGCATCGTGTTGCAAGTTAATTGTTTACTCTGTCAAGATGTTTGAAGTCATAATATTCACCATTTGCTTATGATGAATCTTTTGTGCATATTATAAGTATATAGTTTCCTGGCTTACATATAGGTGTATATAAATGCCTCTAATGTGGATGATTATCTGGTGGAATCAATAACGAGGCCAGCAGCTGATCCCAATGCCGGAGAAGTTTACTACAGGTATGTATCTCGTCACTTCCCAATGGTGAGAGCCCTTGCATTTGTTTCCAAATGAGTGTGAAATAAATCTTTGAACCCTCAACTAGATCATGCTCCATTTCTTCGTACTGGATTTGAGCAACGTGAATTACTAGAAGGTCTAATCTAAAACACCCTAAAGTAGACTTTAACTTGTAGTGTTACAATTTGCTTTTTGGATTCACTGGCCAACATATTTTTATAATCTTGTTGTGTATGTTGGGCACAGATTAATGACGAGATTCATGTTGAATCAAAGCAAGTACACTCTAGACAATGTGCTAAGCAATTTGCGCTGCCCGTTGTTGTTGGTCTGGGGTGACTTAGACCCCTGGGTGGGTCCTGCCAAGGCTCTTCTTATCAAGGAATTTTATCCAAATACATCTCTGGTAAATTTACAAGCTGGACACTGCCCACATGATGAAGTTCCAGAGCTTGTGAATAAGGCTTTAATGGATTGGTTGCCAACTCTCAAACCAGAAGCCGCTCTTCAAATATTTTAAGCTCGTCGGTCTCATAACTTTGCGGTTCACCTTTGCCTTGAGATTTTACGTGCAAGTTGCAGCACACACACACAATTGTCTATACATTGACTAAATTTCACCCATGGCCTAACAGCCCAGAGCCTTGTTGATTTCGCAGCTACAAGTTGTGTATAGTACAGTCATTCAATAATATACTCTCTTACGTATATTTATTTTTCTCAACTATTAATTCTTTAAAATAAATACACCCGTATGACATAATTTTATTAAACCATGGGAATGACATGGACATTGTACAGTAGAAAGTATTTTAACTTTGGGTTATTATCAGTTGTCTCACCTGAGATTTGTGAATATTTAACTTAGATGGTTAGAATATAAAAATAGTTGCTTACCTCCTCTCGTTTTTTTAAATTATCTCTTTCAATTATTTTTATATTCTTATATTAGGATAATAATTTAGATAAATAGGTTGTATTCGTATTGTGTCAATAAATTTATAATATTTTTTTTTACTAATCCAAATTCGATCTATTTATTAATCGTATTAGGAATCTTTAATTCGAATACGATCTCGTATCACCTATTTATTAAAAAAGTAATACAACATAATACGATTCTTTATTTATTAAATAAATAATTAAGTCATTGACTCGATTTGACTCATTAACTCATTAAATTAATCAATAAAATTATTTATTTATTTAATTAATATTTATTTAAATATAAACTAATTATTAAAATTAATATATTAAATAATTATTTATTTAAACATAATTAGTCGTTTAATAAATTATGTATTAAACAAATACATGAATTCAAAAAATTAATCTAAATTTAACATAATTATTAATTATATAATATAAATACGAATAATAAATTAATTTTTTAAAATTTAAATTCCTTTAATTACATCTATCATGTTGTGATGAGTTACCGCTTCTCGTGTATATATAGGAATATAAGTGAGTCAAGCTACTCAGACTCGATTTAGTAAATATTCGAATTCGATTCAATAATAATTGAGTCGAGTTTGAGTTTGAATAGTTTTTTTAATCGAATTCGAATACGATAATACTCGAATTGTTAGGTTCACGAGTTTAATCGAGTATATGTTAAGGGTATAATTCAATTAAGTCGAATTAAAGTGAATCAAATAAATTTTAATTTTTATAACAATAATTAAAAAAATAAATATTTAAATTTAATCAAATTAAATTTAAATATATTAAATATTTTATCAAATTGAATTGAATATAAAAAATATAAATTTAATTAAATTCAAATTTAAAAATTTAAAATTTAAAATTTTAAATTGAATGAGTTCAAGTAATTAATTATTTGACTCGATTGGATTCTATTACATAAGCTGTATCCAATAATGAAATTACATAATCATTTTTCTCTAATAGAGGAGAGGACGCTGCACCAAAAGAGCCGTAAGTGCACGTGCCTCGTCATTTCAGTGCATCCATTTTCTAGTTGTCGAGGAAGAGAAAGCCTTCATTAACTATTGGATCCCACGTTGTTGTTGGACTTTTTTCATCGTTAATTTCAACGAATTCATATATATAATTCTATTCTTCCAAGCTTCCTTGCGCTCCGCACCAGTCAGATGGAGAACATAGAGGTTTCAAGTTTCTAACAAATTAAGGGGATCGAACATTGGGAGAATATATAATGAAACTGATTTTAAACAAAAACCATTTATTTAATTACAATGGACATTTGATAACCGTTTTAATAGGATATGGCCATATGGAGTGGGATCCTATGCATGCATACAGAAGCATTGCAGAGGTTCGAAGATTCCTTTGGATGAGAAGAGAACCAACACCAAAGAACAACAATCTTACAAATTAAAATAATCAAAGGCAGATACCTTCGATGGGAAGCTTAGAAATTAAAGGTAAAACAACATGCATACAGGATTAGGAGAGGTTGTCAGCTGTAAATGGATGGAAATAACATCTACTGTCCGACAGAAAACATCGTCGAATCCAATGACACAGTTTCGTAATCATCGATTCTTAAATTAAAGAATTTTGATACGAAGCCTGGTGCTTGAATTCAATTCTTCATTCTATACGGTGTTGTTGTTTGCATAGCATTGCTTCTAAACTTGCCAACAAAATGGAGAGTTCATCAAGATATAAGCGGGCTCATTCACTTCCGCCTGTGTCATCGATTTTAATGAAGAACGGGAAGAGCGGATATGAACCGTCGGATACAGAGACAGATTGGCTTGAAAGTCCCTCGAGGGATCACACCGCTAACATTGGAGTATTAGATTATGATTATGATCAAGGGACAAACTTGGATTCAGATTTACCCAGAAATGACAGAACCCAGAATTCTATCAGACTCAACCCAAGACATGTTTCCAAAGTAGAGAACAATAATGGGTCTGCTTCTTCTTTAACGTTGAGTCAGGCTAGAAGGAGAAACAACAGCAAATCACCTTTCAAACAAAGAATGGAAGGTTCTAGTAATCTTTCTCCTACTCGTACAAACAATATTAGTCCCTGCTCAATATCTGAACTTCCAAGACATATTTCTTCTAGGAAACAGGTGGGAAGAGGGGAGCATGATTTGGGTGATGATAATGCGACTGATGATGAGCTCGTGACAGTAAAGCAAAGTCATAAAACACCAAGTAGGAACGAAATGGAAGTGAACTATCTGTTTCCAGAAGTTATTAGAGTAAGCGAGAAACCAATTTATAATCGTAGATCGATGACCGCACCAAGAACAAGACGGAGAGATCATACGGACCAAGAAAATAATCGCGTTTTTACAGAGCAAAGAGAAAGAAAACCTTCACCGTTATCGAGGAACATAACACGGAAACAAAGAGAAGGGGTATCCGAACAGAAAGCAACAACAGTTGGTGAAATCAATGAAATGGTTGCCAGTGTGAAGATTTCTAAAAGTTCTCCAAGTAATGCTCTAAAGTTTGAGAGCACAGACTCAATCGGGGATATCTTCTTTTCTCGTGATGTTTTTCCTAAGAATAGAGGTATTCAAGGCGATTTAGTATATCCAAGGCCAGTGATTTCACAACAAGGAGATTCTTCTTCTCATCATCAAAGTAGATCAAACAGGAGTAGTATTGATCAAAAACCCCATAGACCTGCACAGGCAGCATCTAAGACAGCTAACTTTGTTGTTGGCAGGCAGAGTAATGATAGGTTTAGCTTGGAAAGTGGTAAATCAAGTGCAAGTGCAAAAAAATTTGCGGTAAACAGGCGAAAGATCCAATCAGATGCATGGTTTTCTTGTATGAGAAAAGGAAACTGTAGAAACTCAAAACCATCCCCTGAGAATAGGGCATTTGATGAAGCCTCATACATTGAGAAGGCGTTAGTGGTTGAAAAGTTGAGACAGTTTTGGGCTGATAAGCATCAACCTACCTCGTTGAATGGATTCCTATGCCATAAACATGAAGCTCAGCTTCTCAAGGAATTAGTAAGTTATCTATTGTCTTATCAATATGCGTATGGACCACAATCACGGCTAGATCACTCATATTTGTTTGTATATTTTACTGTCAGTTTTTAATTCCTGAAAATTGGTAACTTTTGACTCATAATCACTTGCATTCTTAGGTATCTGATGGAAACTGTCCTCATATTCTGCTCAAGGGACCGCCTGGTTCTGGAAAAAGATCACTAGCCATGGCTCTTCTAAGGGAAATATATGGTGACCCATGTTGGAATGTATGTTCTTTTTCTCAGATGCAGAGATTATAATTTTAATAATGACTAGGTTGAACCTATCAATATTGTTCTTTCTTTTGTTTGCAGATATCTCATGATTCAAGATATTTCCCAGTTCAGGTACATTGTGCTCTAATTATTATGAGATTCTTGTTCCTTTCATGTCAAATTATCTCATGATAATGGCTCTGAATTGTTTAAATAAATATAGTTTTATCAGAACTTCTCATTTAAGTTTTGAGCAATGAATTTGAATAACTATTACGCGATAAGTTAAGGAGCTGAAC
The DNA here is from genome assembly GCA_035590515.1 of Trichilia minutiflora. NCBI lineage: Eukaryota > Viridiplantae > Streptophyta > Magnoliopsida > Sapindales > Meliaceae > Trichilia > Trichilia minutiflora. The sequence goes on from JAVXUL010000020.1 coordinate 9,318,873, forward strand.
TAATCCTTATATCAACAGTATTAGTGTTTTGCCAATCACATCCTGTTCTGATTATTAATCAATCTAAAACCTGGATATCACTAGTTCCGTAAATTTGGATATATCATTAGAACTGCCAATCTAACAAACGACGGAATGTAGTCCATGTGGAGCAGACAGGATGGGATGTAATAAGGATAGAGTATTTAATTGATTTTTTGTGGTATAGAGGATTGTAGAATTCAATATTACAGTTACTTTGATCTTGACAGGACAAAAGGCCAATGCAAGTGTTGGTTCCATTAACATCCAGTGCTCACCATGTGGAGCTCAATGTAAACTTGGAAGTAAATGCTAAATTTGCTTTAATGGGTTTAGCCAAAGAAATAAAGGACAACTATGCTATCACCAGCAATGGAAATATTCAGACAGATTATAAAGGTCTGAAATTTTTTAATGTCATTCAGATTCACTTGAAACAGTCTACTCCATTCATCTGATTCAAACTAAAACAATTCATTTTTTTTAAAAATTATTTCAGTGATAGTTCTTTATGAGGTAGACCAAGCAGCAGAAAACATTCAGCATTTGATAAAATGGATAATGGATGGTTATACAGATGCTTGCAAACTCATACTTTGCTGTGAAGTTGATGTAGATATCCTGGAAGCAGTGAAAAACCGCTGCAAAGTTATCAAGGTTGATGGTCCTGCGACCCACGAAGTAAGTGTAGATCTCATGGATTTCAAACTGTAGAAATATACAGTACAAACAACTAAACAAGTTGGCCCAAAGGCCTCCTTGTTGGCTGTTGCTTCGATTTTGCATCCAATGGGACCAAGATCTATAATATATTCAAATGTATAAGGTGGAAACAATTTTGGTATGTTCTGTTGCTAAGTCTTGACCTGAAATTTTCCAGATAATGGAGGTTCTAATTCAGATAGCCAGGAAAGAGGACCTCGATCTATCCATGAGTTTTGCAGCTAAGATTGCTGCGAAATCAAAACAGAATTTGAGAAAAGCAATCATGGCTCTTGAAGCATGTAAAGAAACCAAGTAAGATTTGAATGTTCAATGCATATGCACAGCACAGCACACACCTCTCCTGACCCAGTCCCCTTCCCAACCTAACAAGAGTAAGTAAAAGTGCCAATTTTTAAGTATTCAAATATTTTTAAAATTAATTTTTACAAAATCAATCTCTTTTATATCACATTTTGAAGTAAAACAGTTACTTATAAAAAACTAATTTTTAATTTAATACACGTTCAAAAATATATTGATATAAATCATTCGACTCATGATATGATTATGATCACAATTCTTCAACAATAAGATGTATCAAAAATATAATTTTTCAAAAATTTATCTCCTTTCCATCCGAATTTTATTCCTTTAATATACAACTAAAAATAATTATTTAATTATTAATTGTCTCTAATTAAATTTGTAAGTGGTAATTTGCACTCACATAATGTGCTGTGAGCATGAAGCTATCCTTTTGCTGATGACCAACCAATTCCATTTGGATGGGAAGAGGTGTTGATAGAACTTGCTGCAGAAATCCTGGCTGATCCATCACCTAAGAGGTAGTTGTCTCATGCCATCAACTACAAATCAATACACTTTGAACAAATTAACAGCTCCAACACATACACACGGCGGCAAAAATTTAGTGCGATAGTTGACCTCGTGATAAAGAGCACAATTGAAATCAATAGTGTTGGTACCTCATGGATTCACTTATTTATAAATTTATCAGGTTATTTGTTGTTCGGGGAAAGATTCAGAAGCTTCTGTTGGATTTTGTGCACCCCAAACTCATTCTCTTGGTGATGCTTTTTGATGCCTCAGTTCAACTGAACTCAATTAATTAAAGAAAATCAATTTCTGATATATTTGCTACATGCAGAAGCTTGTGGAACAGTTTCTTAAAGGTGCTCAGTCAAGCTTGAAAAGGGAAATCTACTACTGGCATGCTTATTATGTAAGTGTTTTGTACTTGATTGCTTTGTTAGAATTTCGTCTTCCGAAAACTGGGGAAATAAGTCCAGGTTTATCATTAACAGGATAAGAGGCTCCCAACAGGAACAGGTGCTTTACTAAAATTAGAAGGTAATTCTTTATTGAATGTTAAGGGAACAAACTTGTTTATTGTCAATTATCAATATATGGGGTACATAACCAGCTAACCAACCTAATTTTTGCAGAATTCGTGGCCAAATTCATGAGCATATGCAGAAAGAGCTCTGGTAATCGTCAATTTGTGTAATTTTCATGGAGTTGATTGAAGGTTGTTTCCATTTTGTTACATATCCATAGGTTTCTGACAAGTTTATGTTGCTATATTTTACCTTTGATAGCAAAAATTTCAGAAAGTGTCAATCAGAAGCTCTGTAAGCTTTACAATAATATAAATTTACGACTCTACATCTCTCAGTCAATAATAATAATAATAATAATAATAAAAGTTAGATATGCATAATGTAGCATTCAATTGAATTGATGCTTCAAACTGAGGGTTGCAATCTTCAAAGCTCTGAGAATCTTATGAAAATGGGCTTCCTGTAAAACAGGTTACTGATGATGATGTAATTTTCTACCATCAAAGCCAAACCAACCAGCTTGGGACCATTGATATTCCTAATAATGCAGAACATAACCTTGTCCGTATGTTTGAGAGATACAATTATTGGAGCTTTTAGCTTTCTTACAAAGACCTAACTTAGCTCACAGGCAGATTTCTTAAGGCTCCTCTTTTTCGACTACATTAAATTTCAGAATGAAAACATATATTTTGATCTGACCCTTCACCAATAACGAACAATTATAAATGTTGTGGCATCAAGATATCAACCTGAAGATATCCTTGTAACAAATATCAGTGATCACTTATAAACTTGCGTAAGATTTCATTAGCTAGCGCTGTGCATGTACCTTGACTCAGGACGGTTGTTTGGTGATTTGAGTGATCCCGCTCTCAAAAAGATATGTCGATCCTGCGCATAACTGAACGCCTCGGTGAAGGTTAGGTGCAGAAGCTTTCCCTTAATTAAAAAGAAAAAAGATTTTGTTAGCTGGTGATATGTACATCCACCATAGACTTAATAAAAACTCCACATCTACTATTGTGTTCCATACCCAATGCTTTGCATATCCCAACTTCTATTATCTTCTATGAAAGTGTCTTCCAACGAACAGTCATTAAAATTTCACAGCCTTAACAAATAATAACTGAGAATGGAAAAATTGACTCAGCAACTTGTTATACAACATCATAATAGAATCTATCCAATTCAGATACAGAGAGAAGAGTAGCATCTAGCAACAATGCTTTACATACAGGATAAGCACAGTTCGAAAGTAAACATTCTGTCCACATTAAGGCTCTCAAATTTGACATAACATGGGATGATAGGATGCTCTTGTTTAGATAATACCATCAGAATTTGAGCTGTGATAAAGCTCTTCTTCTCTTTGTTCTTTTGCTTTGGAGTGAGGTGGGTGTTAGGTCGGGTCAAACTAAAAAAATATATTTTAAAATTTTAATTTTTAAGGAAAAAATTAAATGTTATGGAAAATTATAGGATGCATAGGATGTTAGATGAAGACTAAAGTAGTTAATTGAAGGAGTATATTTGATAATTATTTCACCTTTTGATTTATTGGGTTAAAGATTAAAAAAAAAATAGAATGCGAGGTAAAAAATCTAATAAAAATTAATTTAAATATTTTCTTAGTTTATTAATAACTTCAAAATAATTTTGTATTTTTTTTAATTGATCAACTGAAGTTTTAATCATAATGTGTAACATGTGATTATGGTATAAATTATTATAATTTTATTTGTACTTTAAAATATGCTCTAAATACAATTTTACTCTATAATCAATTGAAAAAAATTAAAATATTAATGTTTATTTTATACATTCTTATAAATATTCGAATAAGTAATTATTTTACTTTTTATATAATTATAAAAATATTCATCACACTCAAATATTTTTTATTTTTAGAATAAAACTTACAAAATAAATAAATAAAAACTATTTCATCGTAATTTTTGGCAACATAAATGCTTGAGATGAAATCTTGTAATTAGCCACCAATGTTAAACTATATTTACGAGCACTTCGCAAATAGGAAAATCAATGTGTTTAATACTGTTAATGTCTTATGTCTTTATATGAAACAAATGGAAAAAAACAAAATTTCATAAATCGAAAATGCAACACTTTTTTATTTGATTTTTTAAAAATAGATTTTGGGAGAGAGAAAGAGAGAAAAACGTTGCAAATTATGAATTAAAAAAAAAAAATTAAAGTAGGTATAGTTCAAAATTTTTCCAAAGTTGAAGAGAAATTTTTTTAAAAATTAATATCAAAAAATGTTATTTGAATTTTTCTAAACATTGTTTGTAAGTTAATCCTTTTAAAAAATTTATGATAAATTTATAAGGATACTTATTTATTTTAATCATTCTTTTATTAATTTAATAGTATAAGAATAAAAGTTTCTAAAAATTTTATAACATACTGGCATTGAATTTTTTATCTTGACGGTGAATTGAGGAGTTTTTAAGTCTTTTCTAAGTTCTAATTTAATGATATATTGTTTTTAAATGAGTTCGATAATTATAGGATCTTAAAAACTTTTCTATTTATAAATTTCTTTTACCAAAAAGTTTCGAGAAATTATCAAAAAAATAGATGATAATTTGACGAGAGTTAATGACTATCGAATTAACCAAAGATAAGATAATTGCAATATTATAGATTACAATTGTAAAAGCATAGGACATGTTCTAACATTCTCTCACTTGACTCGTATATTCATTACCCACTTTAATAAGAAATAAAATACATAAATAATGATGATAGGTCATCTAAAAACTAAGTATTATCTTCCATATATTATAATGGATTATGTTTTTTAAATATTCACTCACTTGATTTAATAAATAAACCTTATGTTTATTCTAAATCTAAAATTTAATGATATTTCTTATAAATAAATATGTACACGAAGAAAATTAAATATATGAAAATATCATAAATAAAGTTTTATTAATATTCATTCTTACGATGAAAGATTATATAAGAGAGTCATCCATTTTATCTACATAATCTTTAAATTTTAATGGAGACATTCAATTAAAGGATCAACTACTTCAATGTTAATGTGTTCAATGATCACTATTTTCTTTTTAATATGTTCTCTTATAGCTAAATACCTAATGTCGATGTATTTACTTTAGCTACTACTTTTATTATTCTTAATTATAAAAATTACAGCTGAATTGTCATAATATAATAATCTTAATAGTTTAGAAATAGAATCTACAATTCTAAATCCAGAAATGAAACTCTTCATCCATACACAATAAGATGTAACTTTGAAATATGATACGAACTCTACTTCTATAGTAAAGTAGCAATTAAAGTTTGTTTTACACTCCTTAAGGTATGGTTCCACTGATAAATATAAAAATATATCCAGATGTTGATTTTCTTACATCATCACGTCCAACAAAGTCTGCATCAGAATAGCTAATTACTTTCAAATTTTTGGTTCACCTATATATAAACATGTAGTCTTTGGTTTCTTAAAGGTACCCTCATCACTTTCTTTGTAGCTTTCCAATAATATGTACTTAGATTACTCTAATATCTTTTTAACATCCCCATAACATATATAATGTCAGGTCTTGTACAAACCTGAACATATATTAAATTTTGAATAGCAGAAACATATAAAATGTTTTTCATTTGTTCCCTTTCAAAATTATTTCTTAGGCTTTAGTTCAAATTAAACTTGTCACCTTTTACAATAGGAGCCACATTTGGTAAACAATCCTTCATCTGAAATCTCTCCAAAACTTTATTTATATAAGTTTCTTAATACAGATCTAAAATTTTTCAAAGTTTTTCTCTATATATTTTGATCCGAATGATATAGAATGCATTACCCATATCCTTTATATCAAAATTTTTAGAGAGAAACTATTTAGTCTTATATAATAAATCTTTATTATTAGTTGCAAGTAAAATATCACCTACATATAGAATAAGAAAACAAATTTTACTTTCATTAACCTTTTAATATATACATTAATCCATAATATTTTCTATAAAACCAAATAAAGAGATAACATTATAAAATTTAAAATACCACTGATAGGATATTTGTTTCAATCCATATATGGATCGATTTCTTAAATTTGCATAGCAAATACTCACCATCTTTAGAGGAAACACTTTTAATTATTTCATATAAATTTCTTCTTCTAAATCTCTATTGAGAAAAACTATTCTCACATCCATTTGTTACAACTTTAAGTCAAAATATACAACTAAAGTCATAATGATACAAAGAGAATCTTTCTTAGAAACAAGAAAAAAAAGTCTTCTTATAATCTATAATTTTCTTTTTGAATGAATCCTTTACCAATAAATCTTATATTATATTTTCATTACTGTCCAATAAACCTTTTTTTTTGTTTTGAAGACTCATTTATATCCAATAACTTTTGTACTATTTATAATATATCTTTTAGTACTAGTATGAACATGTATAGCATTATAAGTGGTATCATTATATAAATTAATAAAAAAAAGACCATCAAACAATATATAATTTTTAATAAAATTATATTTATAAAATAATTTAAAATTTACTTCTGAAAATTGCAAGTCTTAAAACAAAAATTTAATTCCTAAAAAAACTAGGAATATAAACTATCTTTTCTAAATATAATAGAAAACCACTACTTAAAAGTTAAAATACATGTTCTAATAGTTTTCACATATGAACGTATCTTGTTTCCTAAATAGATGCATTGTTCACTTTCCACTTATTTCCTTAGGTTTCTTATACTTGCAAAGTATTTGAAACATAGATTGTAGGACCAAAATTAATCTACAATATATTATAAATAACATCAATTGCATTAGATTCATAGCAAACAAATAAAATTGAATTACCTTGACTCTCAAGTCATTTTTGAAACTTGATGCAATTCTTCTTCATATGTCCTTTCTTTTTATAAAAGAAACACTTGGATATTCTCATGATAAATATTCTCAAATCAAGTTATCTGCATCTATAAATGAGTACACATAAATCAAGATTTAACAACTGTTCCTTATAATATAACCGTATTATGCAAATGAATGATGCATAAACGTGTATATTTCATCATCTATCTCAAAATTTCATTTATCGACTTTTTATATGATTAAAACTATTTCTCTAATCATTTACTCGATTTCCAAAATAGAATCCCACTGCTATCTCATAAGTCATCAATTATTAATAATTGATCATAATTTGATAAAATAAAAAATTTTAATTTGATATGATATCAAATTAAATAATTCGTTAGATTTATATGTAATTTGATCCAAGTATTCATAATTATATAACTAATACATCCAATCTAACTCATATTCATGGAATTCAAACCTACTTCATTATAATTATCTAATTTCATCGAATGTACAGTGATCAAAATTACTATTTATTTACCCAAAATTTCGATTTCAAGATATCAACAATCTAAATGTATATAAACATATTTTATATTCTAAATAATATTATAAAATTCAAATTTCTATAGTTAAAATTAAAATTAAAATTAGAGGATGAACAATAATCTCTAACATTTTAATTCATAAATAAATCATAAAATTGAGGCCGTGGAATGTGCTTAAACTTACCAAAAGAGTCTAATTTAACCCTAAAAGGTTTTGATTTCTTCAATTTAATGAAACTCCAAAAATATAAACAGTAATCATATGTCCTTTTTTATCCTTTTGGTAATGAATACTAGTGATTTATAGTAAGAAATGATGATTCAATCAGTGCAAAACAAAAAAAATCTAGAGAGAAATAAAGAAAGCTGCAAATGAAAACCAAAAGAGAAAACGTTAGGGAGGAAAGAAAGGGAGAAGAAGAGAAAAAAATGAGAGACCTAACCCTCTTTTGTCTTTATATAATGCCTAGGAAAGTAACAACATGATCCTTGAAAGCTTAAAAGGAGAAAAATATGAAAAAAAAGCTAAAAAAGGCATTTTCTTAAGTCTCAGTCAACCAACCTACTACTTTCAGTAAACCAAAATTTCAAAAGCCTCTAGGAAAGCATTCTTTTCATCTTCAGTCGATCGAAATAAGCCCTTCGATGGATCGAATTTTGTAAACCTTCTATTTTCTTCATCTTTCAGCTTTCATCTTCCTCTATTTTGATGTAGGTTTCTCTTTTGTCCAATGTCTAACTTCACTCAATTTTTTTTATACAATCTTCTTTAACTTTCAGTAACAAAAAGTCATTTGTCAATTGGATTTTTAGATTAACAGAATTTTAAATTTGAAGTACGAGTGCGCAATCAACACCTCTACATAATATTTTCAAAATTCTCTTATTTTCATCTAATTCTTTTCAATTCACTTAAATAACATCTATACAAAGTCAAATACACAAAATATAATACCTGGATGTATATTTTATCAAAAATAACAAAAATATTCTTAGAAGATTGAAATGATTAAAATGCTCTTAAGTCAAAAGTACATGATTTACAAATATTAAGTATCTTATGTATCTTACCTTAATTTTGACTAATTGCTTAATTAATGAAATTATTAATTAACTAAAGAAAAAAATATAGGCATCCTAAATGCCTTATATTCTAATTTTGGTTAATTATTCAATCAACCAAATAAAAAGTGTAAGCATCCTAAACATCTTACTTCAATTTTGGTTTATTACTTAGTTAATAAATCTAAATTAATGTCACACTCCAACCCGTGAGTCCTACCTGTGACAACCGTCACAGATTTCCAATAAGCATTCCGTAGGTCCAGAACGTTTATTAAGAACCTGTAAGGCTGAAATCATAAACAAATATAAAATCCTTTGCAGAAAATTTCTTCCTTCAATCCACTCATACATCGTTTTTCAAATTAATTATAAAACAATAATAATAAAGATATTTTATTTCAAATCGTAATATTACATTTATCTTAAAAGTCCATAATCCAAAATACAATAAACTACATTAAGAAATAAATGACGCTCCCAGTGGACGCATG
>JAVXUL010000020.1:9328044-9353946 GCA_035590515.1 Trichilia minutiflora
TTACCCCAAGGTGTTCCGTGTGTTTTGCAGCTACAGGTGCAAGAAGAAGAAGAAGAAATCTGCTGGTGCGAGGAATAATCCCTGTGATCATTTTTTGCATCAACAATTATATTATTATAAATCCGAGTATCTATGTAAATATTAAAACTCAAGTAATATTGTCTTGATAAAACAATGTAATAGTGAACAGTAGTTATTCATTTTAAAAGTGGATTCAAATAACATGAGTTTAATTTATTAAATAAATATAATATATATTAAATAATTTTAAAAATTAAAAAATTCATTGTCTTATAGATTAATGTCACCTCATAGAACAAAAGGTTTGTTTTTCTACTATTTTTATTCTTAATTAATATATACCTTACCTCACTTCAATTTAAAATTTAATTTTTATCTAAAACTTTCTTATTTAAGAAGATTTGGTAAAAACATTTTAATTTTATTATACAATTTAAATTATTTATTATAAATAACATTTATGTATTAGACAAAATATTAAAATTTAAGTGATAAATACTACCTTATTTATAATGAAATTTTTTGGATAATGTTAAAATTTTTATTTACTTAAATTTAATTTGAATGAATATGATTTATCATGTATTTATTGATCACTAGAAATAATAACAGTATAATATATATAAATTAAGTACAAACTTATTATGGAATTGTTTTTAAGAAAAAGCAGATTACTAATTTTTCGTATCCGAATTTTTTAATTATAATATAAAATTTGTTTTACAACTTACAAATTATTGCTGTAAGTTATAATTAAAAAATAAAATAAAAAGATAAATTGTACCATCTGTGGTCACAGGGCACAGGCCGGACCCAAAGAAAGCTCAATGCACGTGCCCTTTCACTTCGCTTTAGGCCTTTTACTAGGCGCAGTCAACGAGGACTCTGACTTACCGTTCTTAAAGGAATTATCAATTATGGGCTCTAGACTCCCTCCCTGCCGCAGCCAAGAATTGTGGGCCCCACCAGAATGATAAAGGTTGCGCGCTATTTTCGACACGTCGTACGCGGTCTTTTGATGGAACGTGGCAGCAGATAAGTACAGGGGCGGCGAAAGGGATAACGGCGGTTATGACGGATACTATGTCTGCCGTTTGTTACATCACTTAAACGGAAATAACGTCTGTTTCGTTTATTTTAGTATTTTGCTTTCCTAATTTAGGTTCAAGATTTGTCGGGACTCTCCGGCCACTCGCCCCCGCGTGAACCGGAACAGATCCACCCGAACACGATTGGATGTCGAGTCACGTGGAAACGGATGACTGATATTTGTGATACCAACTCCGAACATGACACGTGCAGAAACGAACCTCACATGTTAAAACTTAACTTTTTTAAAAATTAATTATTAATAAAAAAATTAATTATTAATCTCATAAATTTTATATAAAAAATTACCACATTTGTATCCTAAATCTAACATCCCAAATAATATGATATATTCATTAACTAAATAATAATTTTTTTACAAAATTTAAAATTATTTAGTATATTTATTTTATCAATCAATTATGAATATTATATAATTTGAGAGCCTAATTTAATATATAAAATTTGAATGTGTATTAGTAACTAAAAAATAAATAATTTTTAATATTTCAATGATATTAAAACATAAATTTTTTATAACTTGATATAATGTTATTAATAATATTATCTGTTTTGATCAAATCTTAGCTTTTTGATCAAATTTTAGATATTATACTATTTTATTTTTAGTAATAAACTTAAATTTATTTTAAAATATCTCGTTGATAACTTGATTTTATTTTTATATATATAACTCAATAATTTTTTCTCTCATTTGAATGTATGACTCAATTCATTTTTATCTTTAACCAACCTAAAATTTATTAAAAGCTGTTTCTTATTCAAGTTTCTTACCTCGATGTTCCTCCTTGTCCTTTACAATCGGGGTGTAAGCATAAAACATAAATTATGCTTAAAAAACAATTGCGGAAGCTTAAAACTTTTAAGGATACTAACATCTTGCCATTGATGTTTGTTGTCGAATTAAAGTTGATAGAATGATTTTCTAAACTCTCTTAATCCTCACTTGATGGTATTTGACGAGAAAAACGAGCTTAGGAACCATTTATCATGTTTTATCCTCTTTATATAGATTTTTCCATCAAAAACCGAATGAAACGTACCAAACATTTAACATGACGGTTTCAAACGACAGTTTTTCATAATTGCAATATAATTAGGAGGTTTCTTTTGTAATTAAAGATTTATGGATCATTTATGGTATAGAGGTTACCCAAACAAACAACGATTACCTCCCACAATAACTTGTTACAGTCTCAAAATAACATTGGAAATGATTCGACTTCCCATTTTTCCACTAAATAAAGTGACAAACGCCTTTATTTGGCTCAAATAACATAACCGTAACCTGTTCATACAAATGGCTTCATGTCAGATGCAGTGTAATAAGCAAGTGTTCTGTTATGGGTATATTATTTTGGAATGTATTGACTTGTAACAAACGCAGAACATAAGCAACCGTATAAGCATAAAGCATGTGCAAAAAAAAAAAAAAAATCGGGTGATTTGATGATAAAGTGAATAACCAGAGTTTGTTTCTCCCATTGGCTCAGAATCTAGACTAAGACCCTCAGAAAATTTTTAAAAAAATAATAATAATGCATAAGCCTCAGACTCACAATATATATACCGGCTAAAAGCAAAGCAATATTGAAAACTGACTGAATTATTATTAAGAAAAGATACATACTTACATGAGTACATATGTCAATGTTACAGATGTACAGACGTTTCTATATAATATAAATATTACTTTGATAAGCCCTACCTGTGGTCACTAGTTACTTACCGTGTAGTAAAAATAAAATAACTAACCAACTAACTAACAAGTCACTTCTGCTCATTACTGGCAGCATGCTTGGGGAGCACAAATTTTTTCCTCCATTCACCCATCGCTGCTTCAGTTTACAACTTGACCTGAGGAGATGCCGCCGTTCAAACAGCAACCGTTCCAAATCAGGTAAGTTTTGGTCGACGTTTTGCAGATTTCTTATAAGTCTTGGGAGTTTGTTTATCGTGCAAAGAGAACAAGAGTCGTTTGCGTATTTGATGTGCCAGAAACATTATTTTACTAAAATACTCAGCATCTGAACCGCCAACTCACGGTATTAAGGATGGAGTTATTTTATCCGGGGAGGATGTTGTGAATTTTAAGGAATTTTCTCTCAATTTATGGTTTCTACATATTTTAGGGGAAGTTTAACTAACCATACTTCAAGAGCAAGTCACTCATCGCTAAGAATATTTCAACAACAAGAGCAAATAATTTATTTGTTATTTTAAATTGCTGAAAATTTTTAGGTTAATTTGTAAGTAAGTAATAGTTGTTAATTAATAATTAAATATAAATAGCTGGATGGTTGATGTGGTAGGAATATGGATTCATAACAAGTAAGTTCAAAATTCTAATCACATCAATTACACGAGTGACACGTCAAGGTGGAGGTATCGGATTTTATTCGATCGTTTGGTATTTGTCTGTCTGGGTGATCCGAATATGAGTGAACCCTTGGCGCCTTCATGTTTAAGACCTGAGTCCTATTTTTATGACGCTGTTCAAGGACAGTAAAGGGCCTGAATCTCCGACAATAAAATTTTACGATAATTAATTGACGGTCGAAATTCTTCGGTATAAAAAAAATATATATATATATAAATAAATATAAATATAAATACAAATATAAATACGGTAAAAATAAATCAACATGCTCAAAACAGCCGATGTTGAAAAATGTGACAAAAACAAAGGACCGATGTCCACATCATTTGATTCCTTCTCTAAAACCCATGAAACAATACAAATTTTGTATTTACAAACACCTATGTAAATTAAGGAGGTACGATAATACAAATTATTATATAATTTATTTTTATTATTTTTATTAATTATATTAATTTTAATTTTTATTAATTAACAATATTATGTCACGTTAATTTATATACAAAACTCTGTACAAAAAATATGCATTCTTAACATTATATTTATTATATTTTATGAATAATCATAAAATTATATTCTTAACATTATATTTATCATGTAGTTTGACTAATTATTTTAAAAATTATTTTTATGTCACTTTAAATAATATTTGAAAAATATGAAAACAATATAGGAATGGTCCTTCAATTTTTTATATTATTAGAAGAATTATTAGTTAAAATTTTGACATTTTAAATTTATTTTTAAAAAAAACATGCTGTATGAATTAAGAAAATTAATAATTAATTTTGAAAAATATAACAAAATATTTAATTGGCTGTACTCTGGACCTGGTAGGTTCGGAATTTCCCGGGAAAGACAAAACAAATAATTGAAATCTCCCTGGCCGGCCAAGAGTCCGCCACAACTTCAAAACAACCACCACATAAAAAATCACTCCAAATACCAAAAGAAATAAATATCTATTCGAAATTTTGCTTCTTCTAACAACCTCCAACCTTTTTCGAAACACCCTGCTATAGGGCTTTTTAATTGTAAGATTAAAATGTCTTGTTCATTCGCTGTATCAGCTTCAGTTAGAAGAGAATTCTTTAACCCAATTTCTGGTGGCAGATTCAGTTCAACTGGGGGATTTTATCAGCTCAGTAAGCTATTAACTAAATTTATCATGTTTCCTATTTGCAGTAAGTTGGAAAGCGTTTGGTGTGTTTTCTGACTGTCTGTATCTCTTTCTGTACTTGAAGGAAGCAAATGTGAAATAAACAGGAGGGGGTTTGCTTTCAAAGGAATTGTGGCTTCTAGTGTTTCGGTCGTGAGTACTTCTCTGGGTATTGAAGCCGTTCAAGGTCGATTTGTTTATATCTCCTGTATTAAAAGTACAAATTAAAGCAATCGGGCAGGCATTAATATGTTGTTCAATTTAGATTGAGTGATTCGTTAATTAAAAATGCTCTATCTTATGATTGTCATAATGCAATTGAGATACCACACTATGACGATTTGTTGTAAGTTTTCATTTGAGTGAGCATGGAAATTTTGAATGCCGTGAATAACTTGCTTGTCTTTTTCATTTTTTTCTTATTTACTTTGTTTCTAAATGTTTATATTGAATTTTTATGTAGGGATGGAGAGATTACCATTCAAACCAGAGGGATACAATTTTTGGACCTGGCGGGGCCATAAAATACATTATGTAGTTCAAGGAGAGGGGCTTCCTATCGTTCTTATTCATGGATTTGGTGCTTCTGCATTTCACTGGAGGTTTTTTTGCCTTGTCCCCATCTTCCTTATTTAGTAAATGTTTCGCATATTGTTTCATCATGCTACTACATTTATGCGAAACATCGATGTGGCACGATGTGAAGAGCTATGTGCATAGACTTATCTTGTTATGTTTAGTTTTACATGCTTTGGAATAGATAGTTGTGCACTTGCTGCAAATTTCAAGAAATTAGTACATTATGAAGATGCCTCATCAGAATTTGTTTTGGCTTTTGAGGACATAGGTAATTTCTGTTTTTTTGTGGCTGAAGATTTTTTCTTTTTATTATTCTGGCTGAACTTAAAGTAATTGAAACTTTTAAGGGACAGCAACTCTTAAATATCACGTGAGAGACAATTTTCATTTGGTTATTAGCTGATCAACAATATTTTGGCTCATTTTACCTTTTTTTTTTTACAGTCGTTTTGTGAAAAGTCTTATCTTTCTTGAATTGAAGGTGGAATTTTTATTTTTGTTTAATTGTGCAGATATAACATACCTGAATTGGCTAAAGGGTATAAGGTTTATGCCATAGACTTGCTAGGTTTTGGGTGGAGTGAGAAAGCACTTATTGAGTATGATGCCGTGGTATGGAGGGATCAAGTTGTGGATTTCTTGAAGGAAATAGTGAAAGAGCCAGCTGTTTTGGTTGGAAACAGGTAATAATCAAGAATAAGCAACTCTTAATTTTCTTGTTCTTTGTCTAATCAAATATTTTTCGTTTCATAAGCTTTATGAGACTCATAATTTTGGTGCTTGTGACTTTGGAGCTTGAAGTTGTGTTTATTTCATTTTCAGCATTCAATTAGCAAATTAAGGTCTTTAAATTAGAAATTTCTCTTCTACACAAGGGTTTTTCTTTTTGCTTCTCAAAGGCTAGTAGACTTTTAGGAGTGTAAATTGTGCTTTTATGATTTTGTATTCCCTAACAGAGCAAATTGGTGTCAAATACGAAGAGGTTGATCCTTAATGATGTTTTGGTACCTCTTATGCAGGAGGACAGCTTAAATAAATCATTTTTCTTGAGAAGGCAATCTAGTCTGATGCTTTCTGTTGTATGGCCATCACTCCCCCTCTATTTTCTGAATTCACAGTTTTTATTGTAATATGAGGCTTACCCCATAAAAATGATATTCCACAAATAGCAATCTTCCTCTTCCATTCTAGTGATTGCACCTCTTCTTAATCAGGTTTAAAAATATGAATTAGGGCTTTCTCCTGATTATCTAATCTTTGAAGCATCTTTTGACGCTATATCTTTAGAGCATGCTTGGTATTTAGATGCTATGGTCACATGGTTGCTTTTGCTCTGCAACTACTGTGAGATGGAAGTTAAATTATTAGAAGTTAGTTAAAATATGTGTTAAGCCCACTAAAAATTGTTATTACCAAACACCTTTTACAACTTTACTTCTAAAATCAAATTAAAACTAGTTATACCGAACATGCCCTAAATCATGTGTGGTCAAGATTTACTTCTTTACTGTAACTCATTTATTAAGTACTAATTAACTTGTGTTTATCCAGCTGTATGCAGCTCCTTGTAGTAATTTGTAATGCCTCTTTATTTACGTTATGGCAAGATTGTCATTGGCTCATTGCTTGCCTGCAAATGCATTACCTCACTTAGTACTACGGGTGGCAAAAATCCAGATCCGAAGGGGATATCGCCAAATCTATATCCGTATCTGGATATAGAAAGCGCTTACTATATGCATATAAATATCCGATTTTTATGCGATATAGATGCAGTACAGATATTTTAAATTCAATTATCTAAATTTTTAAATATTTAAAAAAAAATCAAATTTATAAAATATATTAATTCAAAATAAAACAAGAAAACACAATGAAATATTTAAGTTTTCATACAACACCATCATCAAATTTTATTTAAATATAAATAGAAGTTCTTTTTTTAAAAAAAAATAATGATTATAAAAAAAAACATGATAACAGACAAATAAATAATATTTATTATATTTAAAATAAATTTATATACTTACAAGTATATCACAAATTATTAAGTAAGAAAATTATTTTTGATATTTAAGATTAGATTTTAATATTTTTTATTATTATTTTATTTAAAAATTTACAGTAATAGATAAGATTGGTTTAATTATTTATGAGTAATAATAAAGATTAGAAATAATTATCGCGAAAATATTTTATTAATATCAGTATTCGCACTATAATGTTGATAAATCTTTGTTTAAGTCTTATCATATTTATATTTTAATTTTAATTAGGTATGATACAAATAGTTTTTGAATCCAAATCATTCGATTTTTCTTCGGTATGGTCCGAATTCAAATATTTTCGTCACCCTTACTTGTACCTGTTCTTGGATACTAAATTGTTACTTGCTCAGTGAGCTCAAAAAAGAGTTACTTTTGGAATAATGTCTTGACTACAATATAGATTATAAGCATTTTTTTTTTTAATTTAAACTTGGGGAGCTAAGCTTAATTCTTTTCCTCTCACTATGAACTTCCTTTTATTGCTGTTCTTTCTATTTATTGGAAAATGAATGATATGTTTTGTACGGAGACTCGGAGAGATATCAAATCTACATGTTATGACACGGCAGTGAAGCAAAAATCTCTGTTATGAGTGTAGTTTTTCTGATAATGTTGTCTCTTCAGATGGCATACCAAATAATGATTTTATAATTTATGGTAATTTTTCAGCCTTGGAGGCTTTACAGCTTTAATCGCAGCAGTAGGGTTGCCTGAACAAGTTGCTGGTGTTGCCCTTCTAAATTCTGCTGGACAGTTTGGAGATGCAAAAAAGGAAATGAATCAGTCAGAAGAAACAACCTTACAGAAATTTATCCTAAAACCTATAAAGGAAGTTTTTCAGCGTATGGTTCTTGGAATTTTGTTTTGGCAAGCAAAGCAACCTGATAGCATAGTTGCTGTCTTGAAGAGTGTAAGTGGCTTGCTATTACAAAATCCTTTAGTTTTGAAGGATAACGGGGATCTTAACTGTAACAATTATCTCTGTAAGCGGTATTTGTCATATATTTAGGATCTATGCTCATTTTCTACGTTAATATGAAGCATGAGCTAGTGATGTGCTTGTACTATTATGAAAAGTGTTAGTATTATTATTTTAACTTAACTCCTAGCTGCAAGCATTAATCATCACCTATCATCTCATCAAAGAATCAATGTCCATGGTTTAAATGAGAAAAACTGGTCCTGATTGAAGATTTAGAAAAAAATTTCTTTCAACTTATGCTGATTTTGCTTGTGTATTTTCTCTGAATTCGTAATTGGTACAAAAATAATTTTCTGATTATCCAAGTGTTTTCTAGATTCTTTTTAGGCATCATTGACCTTGGTAATAAATGTGCATTTAAATTCTTAATGGAGATCCACCACTTGGCCTGATGGTGCTCAACTCCCCACATCATTCTTGATGCTTGGGGTCCAATCCCATGTGCATTTGGGAGTTGTTTTCTCCAAATATTTGGAGTTGACGACTCCCCCTTTGGGAGTAGGTATTCAGGTTGGTATTCCATTTGGCTTGATCTCATGGAAAAAGACTTTCTTAATGCATTTGGTTGGGATCACAAGAAAAGAGCTGCAGTTTCCCATCTTGAATGGTGTTGCAAGTTAATTGTTTACTCTGTCAAGATGTTCGGAGTCATAATATTTGTCATTTGCTTATGATGAATCTTTTGTGCACATTATAAATACATATATTCCTGGCTTACATATAGGTGTATATAAATGCCTCTAATGTGGATGATTATCTGGTGGAATCAATAACGAGGCCAGCAGCTGATCCAAATGCTGGAGAAGTTTACTACAGGTTTGTATCTTTTCAGTTCCAACTTGTGAGAACTCCTATATTTGTTTCCAGTTGAGTGTGAAATAAATCTCTGAGCCCTTTTCTAGACCATGCTCCATTTCTTCACACTGGATTGGAGCAACATGAATTACTAGAAGGGTCTAATCTAAAACACCCTAAATTAGACCTTAACACTCAACTTGTACCATTACAATTTGCTTTTTGGATTCATTGACTGACATATTTTTATAATCTTGTTGTGTATGTTGTGCACAGATTAATGAGTAGATTCATGTTGAATCAAACCACGTACACTCTAGACAGTGTGCTAAGCGATTTGTGTTGCCCCTTGTTATTGGTCTGGGGTGACTTAGACCCCTGGGTGGGTCCTGCCAAGGCTCTTCGTATCAAGGAATTTTATCCAAATACATCTTTGGTAAATTTACAAGCTGGACACTGCCCACATGATGAAGCTCCAGAACTTGTGAATAAGGCTTTAATGGATTGGTTACCAACTCTTAAACCAGAAGCATCTCTTCAAATACTGTAAGCTTGTCAGTTTATACTTTGTGGCTCACCTCTGCCTTAAGATTTTACAAATAAGTTGCGATACACACGCCCACACACATACAGTCTATTCATTGACTAAATTGCAGCTATCTCCTAATAGCCCGGCAACTTGTTAATTTCCAAGCTACAAGTTGTGAATATTCAATAATATTATCTCCTATGTATAACTATTAATTCTTTAAATAAATGTATCCATATGACATAATTTTATCAAATTATAGGAATGACATGATTGATATGGCAGGGTAGAAGGTATCCGAAAACTTTCTCCTTTGATCTCCATAGCTTCCGAAAATCATTGTATTACTATGTACCATCTATTATATTCACGTTTATTATTTGCCATGCACCTCCTATATCCGAGGTTGTCTTCTCTTCAGCTTCCCTCATATATAGATATTCTTTAAATTTTCTGTGGAAGGTTTGTTAATTCATTTTGCAACCCAAAGGTTTTGTTGCAAGAGAAGCAGCACTCAGAAACTCTATGGAAAATATCTCCCTTAAAATGGATTGTAAAACTGTGTTCAGGACTTAGAATATTAAACA
This sequence comes from Trichilia minutiflora, assembly GCA_035590515.1. Lineage (NCBI taxonomy): Eukaryota > Viridiplantae > Streptophyta > Magnoliopsida > Sapindales > Meliaceae > Trichilia > Trichilia minutiflora. The sequence continues at coordinate 9,338,235 of JAVXUL010000020.1, forward strand.
AATTTACAGTTAGCTAACATATTGAAAAGGTTTTATGTCCTTAATTTTTTATATTTGCAATTCAAATTCATTCCATGAGATATAAAAGTGTTCTGTAAATAATCAGACATGACAATCTCATTTTAATTGTCTCCTTATCTCTATTTCTTTTAATTGTTATTAAAGGTGAGCATTTGTCAGTTTGGATTGATTCAAGTAAATTTCAAACCAATGCAAATATTATTTTTAAAAAATAAAGAAAAATCAATCCAAAAGTTCTTCAAATGTGAATTTTGAAACCAATCCAACATCCACCCAACGCTAATTGTTGTCTTAAGTTATCCAGTTATCCTCCTCTCAAGTAAAATCTTGACCAAGTGCAAATGTGTCTCATCATCTTCAGGTTCAGGCGGAGAGGCACACATGAATGTTTGTGCCCTCGCCTTCACCCATTTCTGGTTGTTGAGGAAGAGAAGTCTTCGTCATCATCAATTTCAAAGAATTCATTTAATAGAATTCTATTCTTTCAAGTTTCAAGCGCACCATTCAGATGGAGAGCAGAGGTCTCTCGTTTTGTAACAAATTCAGGAGATCAAAACGTTGGAATGATCTATAATGAAACGAATTTTTAAGAAAAACTATTTATTTAATTACTATTTAATAGGATATTATAAATATGGGATCTTGAATTATTGATTGATGCGAACAGATAAGTTATATTGAAAATTTGAAACTCTTGAATATGCATGCATGCCAGCCACAGATTCATTCGAAGATTCGTTGGGATGAAAACCAACACCAAAAAGCAACAATCTTACAAATTAAAATAATCAAACACAAAACCTTAGAGATTACAGGAAAAACAACATGCATAAAGGAATACGAGTGGTTGTCAGCTGGAAATGGATGTGTTATTCCCAGCCTTAGAGACAGAAAACATCGTCGAGTCCAATGACACAGCTTTGTAATCACCGCATTCCTAAATGAAAGAATCTTGATGTTTATTAAGCCCAGAGCTTCAATTCATTTCTTCATTCTAAACAGTGTTTGTTGTTTGCATAGCATTGCTTCTACGCTTGCTAACAAAATGGAGATTTCATCAACATATAACCGGGCTCATTCAATTCAGCCTCTGTCATCGATTTTAGTGAAGCAAGGGAAGAGCGGATATGAACCGTCGGATGCAGAGACGGATTGGCTTGAAAGTCCCTCGAGGGATCACACTACTGACAATGGAGTATTAGACTATGATTATGATCAAGGGACAAAACTGGATTCAGATTTACCACGAAACTACAGGACCCGGAGTCCTATCAGACTCAACCGAAGACATGTTTCCAAGGTGGAGAACAATAATGGGTCTGCTGCTGCTTCTGCAGTGAGTCAGGCGAGAAGGAGAAACAACAGCAAATCACCTTTCAAACACAGAATGGAAGGTGGTAGTTATCTTTCTCCCACGTGTAAAAGCAATATTTTTCCCTACTTAAAATCTGAACATCGAAGACATATTCCTTCTAATAAACCGGTTGGAAGAGGAGAGCAAGATTTGGGCGATGATAAAGTGAATGAAGATGAGTTCGTAACAGGAAAGCAAAGTCGCAAAACACAAAGTAGGGACGAAAACGAAGTGAATTCTCAATTTCCAGAAGTTATTAGAGGGACCGAGAAACTGATTTATGTTCGTAGATCAATGAGCGCACCAAGAACAAGAGCGAAAGATCATATGGACCAAGAAAACAATCATGTTGTTGCTGAACAAAGAGGAAGGAAACCTTCACCGTTGTCAAGGAACATAACAGGGAAACAAAGAGAAGCAGCATCCCAACGGAAAACACCAACAGTTGGTGAAATCAATGAAATGGTTGCAGGTATGAAGATTTCTAAAAGTCCTCCAAGCAATGCTCTAAAGCTTGAGAGCACAGACTCCATCGGGGATATCTTCTTTTCTCGTGATGTTTTTGCAAAGAATGGAGGTATTCAAGGTGATTTAGTACATCCGAGGCCTGTGATATTTTCACAACAAGGAGATTCTTCTTCTCATCATCAAAGTAGATCAAACAGTAGTAGTATTGATCAAAAAAACCAAAGACCTGCACGGGCAGTACCTGTGACAGCTACCTTTCTTGTTACCAGGAAGGGTAATGATAGATTTAGCTCGGAAAGTAGTAAGATAAGTTATTCGAGTGGTAAATCAAGTAGAAGTGCAAAAAAATTCGTGGCAAACAGGCTAAAGAGCCAATCAGATGCATGGTTTTCTTGTATGAGAACAGGGTCCTGCACAAACTCAAAATCATCACCTGAGAGGAGGGCATTTGATGAAGCTTCATTCATTGAGAAGGCATTAGTGGTTGAAAAATTGAGACAATTTTGGGCTGACAAGCATCAACCTAGCTCGTTGAATGGATTCCTATGCCACAGACATGAAGCTCAGCTTCTCAAGGAACTAGTAAGTTATCCATTGTCCTACCAATATGTGTATGGACCACAATCATGGCTCGTTCTCTCATATTTGTTGGTATCTTTTACTGACACTCTTTTATCCCGAAAATTGGTAACTTTTTGACTCATAATCACTTGCATTCTTAGATATCTGCTGAAAACTTTGCCCATATACTGTTCAAGGGTCCGCCTGGCTCTGGAAAAAGATCACTAGCCATGGCTCTTTTAAGGGAAATATATGGTGACCAATGCTGGAATGTAAGTTCTTTTCCTCAGATGCAGAGACGTTAAAATTCTAAGAATGCTTAGGCTGACCCTATTGATATTGTTCTTTCTTTTGCTCGCAGATATCTCATAATTTAAGATATTTCCCAGTTCAGGTACAATATGCTCTAATTATTATGAGATTTTTGTTCCTTTCGTGTCAAATTATCTCATGATTATGGCCTGAGTTGTTTAAATAAACATAGTTTTATCAGAACTTCTCATTTTAATTTTAAGCAGTGAATGTGAATAACCAATATGCAACAAATTAAGGAGCTGAATTACATCAACTGCATTAATTTTTTTCCAGTTGCATCCTGTTCTGACAATTAATCTATCTAAAACCTGAAGTAACTGAAGTTTTCTGGTTCTGTAAATTTGGATATGTCAGTAGAACTTCCAATCTAATGGAAGACAGAATGTAGTCTATGTGGAACACACAAGATCAGATTCAGATGTGATAAGAATAAATCATGTAATTGATTTTTTTCGTGGTATAGAGGATTATAGATTGAATATGACAGTTATTTTAGTCTTGACAGGACAGAAGGCCAATGCAAGTGTTAGTTCCATTGACATCCAGTTCTCACCATGTGGAGCTCAATGTAAAATTGGAAGTAAATGCCAAATATGTACTAATGGGTTTAGTCAAAGAAATAAAGGACAATTATGCTATTACCCCTGAAGTTAGCAAAGGAAATATCAAGACAGATTATAAAGGTCCGAAATTTTTTGAATGTCATTCATTTTCACTTCAAATTGTCTAATCCATTCACCTGGTTCAAACTAAAACAACTTATTTGTTTTTAATTATTTCAGTGATAGTTCTTTACGAGGTAGACCAAGCAGCAGAAAACATTCAGCACTTGATAAAATGGATGATGGATGGTTATACAGATGCTTGTAAACTGATACTCTGCTGTGAAGACGATGTAAACATCCTGGAATCAGTGAAAAACCGCTGCAAAGTTATCAAGGTTGATGCTCCTGTTACCCACGAAGTAAGTATAGATCTCATGGATTCAAACTGTAGAATATACAATACTAACAACAAAACAAGTTGCCACAAAGGCCTCCTTATTGGCTGTTGCTTCGGTTCTGCCTTCAATAGGGCTCAAGAACTATAATATATTGAAATGCATAAGTCGGAAATAATTTTGGTATGTTCTGTTGCTAAGTTTTGACCTGACATTTTCCAGATAATGGAGGTTCTAATTCAGATAGCTAAGAAAGAGGATTTTGATATATCAAAGAGCTTTGCAGCTAAGATTGCTACGAAAGCAAAACAGAATCTGAGAAAAGCAATCATGGCTCTTGAAGCATCCAAAGAAATCAAGTAAGATTAATAAATACGCACAACACACACCTCTCTTGACTCGGTCCCATTCACAACCTAACAATAGTAACCAAAAGTAACAATTTTTTAAGTATTAAAAGACTTTTAAAATTAATTTTTGATAAAGTCAATCTCTTTTGTAGCAAATTTGAAGTAGAGTTACTTATAAAAATACTAATTTTAATTTCATAGACCTTCAAAAATATATTGACATAAATCATACTAAATTTTAATCGTGATATGATCTTGATCGAGATTCTTGAACAACAAGATGTACCTGTACCAAAAGTTTTTATCCTTTTCATCCGAGTGATTATTCCTTTAATATACAACTAACAATAATTATCTAATTTTATATTGTCTCTCATTAAACTTGCACTCACTTAATGTGCTGTGACCGTGAAGCTATCCTTTTGCCGATGACAAACCAATTCCAGTTGGATGGGAAGAGGTGTTAATAGAACTGTCTGCAGAAATCCTGGCTGATCCATCACCTAAGAGGTAGTTGTCTCATGCCATCAACTACAAAAATTGACCTCTCCAACAGATATACACAGCAGAAAAAATTTAGTGCAATAGTTGACTTGGTGATAAAGAACACAATGGAAATCCATAGTGTCTGTGGCTCATGAATTCACTCATTTATAAATTTGCCAGATTATTTGTTTTTCGGGGAAAGATTCAGAAGCTTCTGTTGGATTTTGTTCACCCCAAACTCATTCTCTTGGTGATGCTTTTGATTCCTCAAATCAATTGAACTCAAACAATTAACCAAATCAATTTTCTGATTGACTTATTTCTGCTACGTGCAGAAGCTTGTGGAACAGTTTCTTAAGGGCGTTCAGCCAAGCTTGAAAAGGGAAATCTATTACTGGCATGCTTATTATGTAAGTGTTTTGTACTTGATTACTTTGTTAGAATTTTATCTTTTTAGAACTGGGGAAAATCAACTCCAGCTTTATCATTAACAGGATAAGAGGCTCCCGACAGGAACAAGTGCTTTACTCAAATTAGAAGGTAATTCTTGATTTATAACTCAATATTAACATGAGAATGTGATGGGAACAAAGCCTGTTTATTTCAATTATCAATACATGGGTGAACAAACTGCTAAGCGACCTCATTTTTTTGCAGAATTCGTTGCCAAATTCATGAGCATATACAGAAAGAGTTCTGATAATCGTCAATTTGTGTAATTTTCATGGGCTGATTGAAGGTTGTTTACACGTTGCATATCTATTTTTTTCTAACAAGTTTATGTCACTATATTCTACCTTTGACAGCAAAAATTTCATAAAGAGTCAATCAGAGCTCTGTAGGCTTTCCGGCAATATAAATTTACTGCTCTATATCTCAGTAAAAAATAAGAAGAAAAAGAATGCTAAAGATACAAACATTCTAATTGATGTGTCATGATAATATTAAGAGAGCATAATAAATATCCTCTAATAGTTTTCTTAAATGATAAATATCTTTATTTTATATTTCGTGATAAAAAAATCTAAAGTTTGTTAAAATAATTTTCTTAAAATTAGTAAAAGTATTTGTCACAACACTCAAACCTAAAGAGGGTTTTGTTATGAAATATGAAATAAAGGTAATTAGCATTTATGAAAATTATAGGAGGGTATTTTTCACTCCCCCATAATACTGATTGTTTGACTTGATCCATATAATTAATTTTTTTGTAATTGTATTAATTTTATATTTTTATTAATTAATAATAGCACATCACATCAGTTTGTACACAAAAAGTTTGGATTCAAAATACTAATATATAAATTTGATATACATAATATAATTTAACGTTCACTTGAATTGATGCTTCAAAATGAGGTTTGCAATCTTCAAGGCTATAAGAAACTTGTTAACAGATGGCCTTCCTGTAAAACTGTTTGCTGATGATGATTCTGCACTACAATTTTCTCTCTATCAAAAAACCAACCAGCTTTGGGGCCATTGATGTTTCTAACAAATGCAGTAAATAGCCTTCTCCATATGTTTGAGAGATACATCCATTGGTGCTTGTAGCTTTCTTTCAAAGACCTAACTTCACTCGTGGGTAGAACATTTAAGCCTCCTCTTTTAAAATAAATTAAATTTTAGAATGAAAACATATATTTGGATCTGCCCCTACACCTATTGAGGACAAAGGGAAGACCAAGCTTAGATAGAATTGGATCAATTATAGTGTTATGGCATCAATATATCAACCTAGTCTAAAAATATAATCAGCAGAGAGAATATGAGGGAATGAATTTTTCCTTATTCATTGACATACAACTTATTGGAATTACAAAGAACTCTAAATCAGGAAAGAATCACTTATTTGAAGCAAAAATAACTGACAAAACTATTTTCCTAATTTACAATGATTGACTATTTCTTACCCATTATACACCTATACACATCTGGTAATTTTCTACCTAAATCTTTCGACCTTTCCAACACTCCCCCTCAAGCTGTCTTGAAGGTATCTTCCATAACCAGCTTGCTTGTCAATCACTAAACTGCTTCTTGAGTAAACCTTTTGTGAACACATCTGCAACTTGTTCAGCAGAAGGAATACAAGTCATGCAACTTGCCCACTGTCAATCTTTTCCTAGATGAAATGCTTGTCCACATCCACATGCTTTGTACGGCTATGCATAACCGGATTATAAGCTATTGAAATTGCAACCTTATTATCGCAGTATAACTTTATAGGTAGTGAAGTCTGAGTCTTCCATTCTTTTAACAGCTTTCTAATTCACATAACTTCACAAATGCCATGAGCTACTGCTCTGAACTCCGCCTCTGCACTATTTCTAGCTATAACATTTTGTTTATTTCTACACCATGTCATCAAGTTCCCTCCGACGAAAGAACAGTAACCGAATGTAGAACTCCTGTCCGGTATACTTCCAAGCCAAGGCTACATCAGTGTATGCTTCAATCTGTAGGTGTCCTTGTTTTTAAAGAGCAAACCTTTCCCTAGAGTGTTCTTCAAATATTAAAGAATTCTATGAATTGCTTCAAAAGTGTTTAGGTTCAGGTGAATGCATGAACTGACTTACCATGCTCACTGAAAACCCTATGTCTGATCGTGTATGAGACAAGTAGATCAACTTACCAACGAGTCTCTGATAACGCTCTCTGTCTATGACATCTTCAACTTTAGCAGGTTGTAATTTCGTGTTACGATCTATTGGCGTTTCAGCAGTTTTGCAGCCAAGCCTGCCGGCTGCCTATTTCTTCAAGCAAGTCTAACACATACTTGCATTGATTGACAAAGATACCTTCCTTAGACCTAGTAAACTCCATCCCCTGAAAATACCTCAACGGTCCCAGATATTTAATCTGAAACTCACTGACAACTTCTCCTTCAATTGTGTTAGCTCTGCACTATCATCACCTGTCAGGATAATATCGTCAACATAAACAATCAAAATGGTAATTTTTCCTCTTTTGAATGTTTATAGAAGAACATAGTATAATCGGTTTGACCCTGACAATATCTATGACGCTTTACTGCTTTAGCAGAACTTTCAAACTAGGCCCTTGGAGACTGCTTTAGGCCATATAAGGATTTCCGTAGTCTGCAGACTTTTGCCAACCCCAACCATCTCTTCGAACCCAGGCGGCAGACTCATAAACATCTCGTCTTCCAATTCCCCATTGAGAAAAGCGTTTTTAACATCTAATGCAAAGGCCAATTCAAGTTCACAACAAGGGACAGCAAGACTCGAATGAATTTTATTTTTCCAGTGGGAGCAAATGTCTCTTGTTGGTCTATTCCATGGGTTTGTGTAAAGTCTTCTACCACAATCCTCGCTTTATGTCTCTTAACACTACCGTCAGCCCTACACCTAACTATGAGAACCCATTTACAGCCCACAATTTCCTTTTCTTTTGGCAACTCTACAATCTCCCAACTGTCATTCTTCCTCAAAGCACTCATCTCCTCAAGCACTGCTGATTTCCAATTCGGGTCTTCCAATGCCTCTGGATATTGTTGGCATAACAAGTTTAGAAATATTTGAAGTGAATGCTCTATGGGATTTGGAAAGTTCTTTTTAGGAAATATATTGGGAAAGTTACCAAAATACTCACATTTTCTAATCAATTTTTTAAAATAACTATATCAAAAAAATATTAATAAAAATATTCAAAAATAGGTTTTTTGAACGATTTTACCCTTATGTAAAAATTAATGTTTTTTGTTATTTGCGGAAGTGTAAGATATACTTATGTGCGAAAGTGAGTATTTTTTTATCATATGTAAAAGTGTCTGTGTTTAAAAGTGCACTTTCGAACATGGGTAAAATTGTCTAAAAAATAAATTTTTGAATATTTTAGTTAATATTTTTTTAATATGGTTATTTTCATAAATTGATTAGAAAATATAGGTATTTTCGTGCATTTCTCAAATATATTTGGTAACGAGGTATTTGGCACATAGCAATTGGGATGTCAAGATCAGAAATTAGGATTTGGGGAATAGAGGTAAAATACAAATAAGGGTTAGATACCAAAATAGGAATATAATCGAATAAAATAGTAGGAGGAAAAGGATTACAGAGATTACTTTGAGCGTCGTTATCCAGAGAGTCTGATTGACTTGGTGCCTGCATGATAGAATTCTTTAAGAGATTTCTTTCTAGAATAAACCAAAAACTCAAGATTAGGATTTTTTTTTTCTTTTGTAGTATTTCTTTCCCTATTTGAGCTAAATCAGATCTATCAATTCTTTTGAGCAAAATCAGATGTATCATTGCTTTGAATGCCTTTTTCCCTTTCTTCGGCTGACTCATGCTCAATTTGAATACGAATATTACTAATAATATTGGACAAAGTTCCTTGTTCCCGTAAATCTTCTTCCCCTAATATATCTGCTTGGAAGGGAATTTTTGTTAAAAAAAAAAAGGGTGTTTTCTACAAAAGAAACATCTATAGTAATGTGACACTTTTGTTCTTGGATTAAAATATTTATACCCTTTTGATTAGGTGCATATATATCTTAAAAGGACACAAATTTTAGCCTCAAATCTAATTTCAATTGAGTTTTTTTCAGATAAGTGGACATAAGACGTGCATCTAAAAATTTTAGGATGGAGTAATGTATTTTAAAACTCTTGTTAGCATTTGGTTAAATAAATAGGATTCAATCAAGATTGCATCTCCATATATATGTATTTTGATACATTCATGTAAAACATTATAGCAAGAACGATTTCAAGTGTGTATTTTTTTCCACTCAGCTATTCATTTTGTTTAGGGATATCTCTACATTTATTAGATTAGTGAAAAATGTCTATTTCTTAAAAGAAATTATTCAAAACCTTATTTAGATACTCCGTTCTGTTGTCGGATTGCAGTACACTAATTTTTGCTTGAAATTGGGTTTCAATCATATTGTAAAATGTTTTGAAAATCCTTTCTAACTTCAGATTTTTCACGCATTAAATAAATCCAACAAAAACATATATGGCCGTCTATAAACGTCACAAACCATTTCATACCTGACACAGTGATAACCTTTGAGAACTCGCAAACATCACTATAGAAGAAATAAACTTGATGGTCGATAAGCTTTAGGAACATGGGTAGCACGATGACTTTTTGCCAGAAAACAGCTTTCACATTGAAAAGATAAAGGATTAATATTCTCAAACAATGATGGAAACAAATGTTTTAAATAAGCAAACTTGGATGGCCTAATATGTAATGCCAAACCATTATTTGTTCACAAACAGAGATAGAAGTAATACTATTAAAGCCTTAAATTACTAGATAGATTTTCTTCGAAATGGTAGAGGCCATTTATCATTCTAGTACTATCAATGTCTTCCCCGAGGTTCGGTCCTCGAAAAGTACAATGACATTCAAAAAAGGTTACACAACAGTTGGAATCCTTAGATAATTTGCGTATTGATAAAAGACTTTTAAGTTTAGGAACATGAAGAGCAGATTTAAGACCTATCTTTTCTGAGATGCTTATTAACCGTTTGCCTGCAATTGGAGAAAAGGTTCTAACTTTTCATGTCCACAACAAGGAAAATTGGAATTAAAGAAATTTAAAAAATTAGTCATACGATCAAATGCCCCTAAATCCATTATCCATGGAGCATAGGAATTGAGACAACACGATAGAGCATTAAATTCTTTCCCTGATTGTGCCATAGAAACATTGAGAGTACCGGAATTGCTAGGATATGCTCCATTTATTCTTTGGTGAAAGGGCTGACTTCAGCTTCATTGACAATTGGAACAGCACGTCCGGGCTAGGAACTTTTCCAATTTACTGGCTTGCCATAGATTTTCCGATGGGTATCTCGAGTATGGCCTGGTTTATTGCAGAAGTCACACCGAGCCGGAGTCTTATCATTACTTTGACGCTGGTATGGTAAAACCCTGCCAGAATCTGAGCCTCCAGCAGCAAGGGTAGAACCTTGTTCCTGGTCCCTTCTTGCCAACCATCACCTTCCTTCGACTCTCTTCCCTCCTTACCTTCGAGAGTACTTCACCAATAGAGGGAAGGGGTTGTTTTCCAATAATTCTCCCCCTTATCTCCTTAAATTCAATGATGAGACGTACAAGGAACTTAAAAATTCGATTGTCTTCCACGATCTTCTTGTGATGACTAGCATCACTTGTGGATTTGCACTCATAGGTGTTAAATAGGTCAAGATCTTGCCATACACATTTTAGGGAGTTGAAATACTTCGTGATGCTATCTTCTCCTCGTCGTATTTCATCGAGTTTTAAAGTCAACTAAAAAATTTGGGATTGATTCCCCAAATCAGAATACATCTGATTCACGTTTTCCCACAACTCTTGTCGCATAACACATGTAATTAGAGCTGATATCTTTTTTCATAGAATTCACCAGCCAAGCCATGACCAATTGACCATGGTGTTCTTCAACACATCCCATATTGCATACGCAGGATCGTTTTCTATTGGAGGTTTTTTCTCACTAGTCAAGTAGCTCATCTTCCCACGATCCCAGATTTACATGCGAATTCGATTGTAACCAACGCAAAAATTTATCACCCATTCAAGCAGATGATGGTGATTTCGACAGAATGGGATTCGGTATTTGCTTCACCGTTTTTTGACGGAGGAACAACAGAGGAAATTTCTGGGATGGTTTGTGGGGCAGCAGTTGGCTCAATGGAGATTTTCGACATAATGCAAAAATAAGGACAGGATGAAAAATAAAAAGGAAGAGGAAAGAAAAAAGAAAATGAATAGAACAAATGAAGAAAATAGAGGAAACGAAGGCAAACAGAGAAGAACCAAACGAAGGGGAAATTGGCTCTGATACTAAAGAAGCAAAGAGAGTATGAGGGAATGAATTTTTCCTTGTTCATTGAGATACAGCTCATAGTAAACACAAGAGCTCTAAACAAGGAAAGAATCACTGATTTAAAGAAAAAAATAACTAATAAAGCTATTTTCCTAATTTACAATAATCGACTATTTCCTACCCATTATATGCCTATAAATATATGGTAATTTTCTACCTAAATCTCTCGACCTTTCCAACAAATATCCTTGTAACGAATATCAATGCTCACACACTTGTCTAAGATGTAATTAGTTGGTGATATGTACATACACCCTAGACCCTCATTACCAAGGAGCTAACAAACTTTTCTACTTCACCTTACATGCTTAATAAAAACTCCACGTCTCCTATTGTGTTTGATAAACAATTCTTTGCCTATCCCAACTTCTATTATCATACATATGTTCTACAAAAGTGTCTACCACCAAACCATCGTCAAAATTTCACAGCCTTCGCAAATAATAACCAAGAATAATGTAAACATTGATTATCAATTGGTTATACAACATCGTAATAAAATCTATCCAATTCACATACAGCGGGAAGAGTAGCATCTAGCAAGATGCTTTACATACAAGATAAGCACAGTTCAAAATAGACATTCTATCCACATAAAGGTTCTCAAATTTAACAACACGTGAAGCACTTCAATTCTACCAGTTTGTATATTAAAAAGCGTAAGCACTTAACAAAAAAAAAAACATTCAAGAGCCTTCCTCCCCTTGGCACACCCCTTTTTTCTGTTAGTGATGCGTAGCTTTCAGTCGCTTCATGTACCACCACTTCTTGTAGAAGAATGCTTATTATACCTCTGTCAAAATCAATGAAACATTACAATGAAGAGAGAAATTGCCCCAGCTGAGTGACTGACAAAATTTGCAGCTGTAAAAATTGGTTAAATTATTAAAGAACTCACCGGCTTTCCAATATTGAAAGGGACATATTTGTATCTGATCATGTGTAAGATTTGGCGTTTCATTGTGAGGACAAATAGAAAAATCCAGTAGCATAACAGTATCGGCCAGAAAACAGGCACGTCTAACACAGAGAAGAAGGTCATGACAAATGCTACAACAAAAGCCTTCGTGACAGAATACCTGAAGCACTTCTATATCAGTAAATTAGAAGACTTATCTCAAACAATCGTCTATAGATATAAATAAGAAGCAAGATCCAGGAATCTGCCAATGGAAGTCGAAATGCTAGCTCAAATGGAAAACTTGATTTGGATTAACTAACATAAGCATCCCAAACTGACAGTCAGGATCCTTAACCCTACAACTCACTTTCTAATGGCCAGCTAGTAATTTGAGACTTGTGCTTAGGTATGCAACCGAAGGACCTGACTGGTCACTCAAAAAGGTTTAGAAGTCTAGGGTACATCCGTTGAGTTACCTCTTGACCTAAAAGCTTAAGCTGATAGTTATACAATAAAAATCATGTGGGGCAATTGAACACAAGACACCTTGGTTAAGCTCGCTCTAATACCGTGTCAAGTTACCACTTTGTTCCAAAAGCTGAAGCTATCATTGCAAGGATCAGACAATATTATTAAGGTATAAATCTACTTTAGAATCACTCGACCACACCGTGCCATCTATACATTTTATTTCTGTTTTATTTCTATTAACTACCAACATGATTGTTTTATCTTTTAGTTATTTGTAACTACTAACATTATTGGTAATTTTCGAACTAATCACAAACTTATCAAGATTTTACTAAACCTTGTTGTCTTGATGACGTGGTAAGCGTATAAACTCTAAAACTTTTCAGTCACTTGAAAAGTAGCATCTTTTTCTCAATCTATTAAAGTAAAATACACAATAATTTTCAGGCTAATGGAAGAAGCATAGCAAGTTTTTCTCAATCCACAAAACGAAAACACACAACATTTGCAGATGCATGAGACCTATAGCTTCAGGATGATATCAAGCAATAAAAGTAACTTTCATTTGAGTCCGACACGACTGTTGTACAAGCATAATTTAAAAAAAAGGAAAAAATTCTGAATAACGTTTACCTTGTTCACTGCACCAGGACAAGAAGCAAAAGTTAATTATATGAACTATAGTGTCCCTATCAAGTTTTAATACCGGAGTACACCTGGACAGCGGACCCCAATATTTGAAATGGCACCAGAATACAAAGCAATTATAATCACCTAGAAATTAGATGAAGCAAAAGCCACCCCATCCCACGTAGCAAACAAACTAAACCAAGATAACAGCATAATGAGTCATGTATCAAAGAGTATATCAACAGAAAACATTAAGGCCTGAACACTGGAAAATTAAAAAAAAAAAAAATGAAGATAAGAAGTTGACAGTGAACATAAGTAATTACCAGAACTTGAACTCGGGAAGCCGCCGAACAAAAGGCTTGAATTCATCAGAACCCCTTGTAGGCAATGCAGCTGTATTCAAAGCTTCAAGCTCAGGGTCAACGCTTGGTGACAGAAACCCAATCAACAGATTCAAAATATAAATCCCAAGACCATAGGTAACAATATAAAACCCTTGAACAAAGTATACGCGCAGAACATATATCAATGCCACTCCCAATGTCCCTAACCACCTCTCCGTTGTATGAGGGGTAGACCTATCCAAGTAATACCGAAATGTTCTTGAGAAATCACTTTTCCATTTCATTAGCGGCAGAGCAGCAACATTTTCCGATCCCTCCATGATATTTAAGATTGTTCCTTGCTGTTTTTTGGTTATGTTAAGCTACATCAATCAAAATGATAAATTAAAATTGGCAACGTAGAAGTTAGGGCAAGAAACACAAAAAACAATTAATTGATGCTTCATTTGGTTTCTTATAGAAAAGATAAATAACCAAATAAACCTAAAACTTTTGTAGAATAAATTAGGGTTAGTTCATTTTTAAATTTTTTTTCCAAAATCAAAGTAAGTCAATGTTTTAACTACCTACCCGTTCTTATTAATCAAACCAATAATTTCTCTAATTCCTTGAGAACTGAACCGACAACCTGAACCACAAGTCTTCAAAGTCCAATGCGAGCATAAATTACTTCATGGCTTAAGAGATGCAATTCGAGAAATTAAACCCATAGAAATCTATTACATAATTCGGTATAAAGATAAAAGTAGAAATTTACCTAATCAGTTAGCCAGGGTTTTCGACAATAAATTGGACGATGAAGAACGCAAATATACCACTCGTGCCTTTCCCACTGGAAAATGGAAGAAATAAGGTATCCTGGATGTGCCTGCACCACGAAAGGTAGCGGGCAGAAAACGCTTTGTCGTTTTAAAACGCGAGATAATACGTGGGTACCCAAAGGCCAAAATACATTTTTGAATTTTATATTCCAATAAAAAAAAATATTATAACTATATTTTAGGGAGAATGATAAATTCCCCCTACTGTTTCTGACAAACACAAATTTTCTCTCTAAAATTTTTAAAACAATCTCAGTCATTCATTTTTCAAATTCAATGGCTGAGATTGTTTAAAAAAATTTAGAGGGGGATTTTATATTTGTCAAAAACAGTAAGAGGCAATTTGTCATTCCCCCTATATTTTAATATGATTTATTTTTAAAAGTAATTTACATAAGCAAACAAAATAAAATGCACGATACGTTTTACTTATTGGGTTAAAAATTAAATTTTTTTCTCATTTACTCGTTGAAAAATTGATTTTTTTGTTTTGTTTTGAATGCGAGATAATGGAAGATGATAAAAATAATTTTAACCTATTTCCTTGGTTTATCAATAACTTCAAAATAATCTTGTTTTTTTTTTTATCAATAACTTCAAAATAATCTTGTTTTTTTTTTACCTGAACTCAAGTTTTTATTCATAATGTAACATGTGATTATTATTATTTTTTTATATACGTAAAAAATCTTAATATACCAAAGACAAGTATTAATCGAATTGATCTGTTATCATTTATCGGAGAAATATTTTAGATAAAATCTATGATCCAGTCCTCTAGAGGCTTCAACAGAGATATCAGAGGGACAGTTCAGATAAAACTCATGATCCAATAAAACTAGTCAAAAAAATTCAAATTTTTAGGGTATCGATTTGAATCTAGAATTAGGTACTCAAAAAATAGGATCCCTATTTAATTAAAATCAGGATCAGATTTAAAAGTTTATATACGATTTTAAATAGGACTGGATCAACTCCTAACAAACAGGATATCGATTTTTATTAATAATTTATTTTAAAATTTTAATTATTTTTATTATAATTTTTTTAATTTTGATTAAATTATAAGAATATCTTATGGAATGATAATTTCACAGAATATATATATGAAAAAAATATATATCTTTGTTCTCATTTAATATACTTTTGATTATTTTAAATAAGAATAACTGA
>JAVXUL010000020.1:9354046-9370386 GCA_035590515.1 Trichilia minutiflora
AATTTTGGAAGTGTTCAGGTTATGTTTTTGTGTGAAACAGGTTTTTATATTAGCCTTACAGGCCTACAGGTTGTATCATGTGTTATTGGGTACGCCCTAGAGGTCTGTGACGTTGTCACAGGTGGGACCCACGGGTCGGGTCGTGACACCTACACTACCAAAAATGAGAATGATTGCTGACATGACAGACCGTATGATAGGAGTAGATGCCCTGTACTAGGAGCTGCTCGTCCCATCTATCATCTATCTTCAAACTATATGACAGTAGTAGACCTAGAATTGGCAGGAATGTTAGTAACAACATTAATGAAAGACGGCCACACATAGCCTAAAGGCACTAATATCTCATTATTCCTATTCTCTGATGCCTAATCAAATCATCAGGGTACTATATAAAATGGAGTTCTCTATTAAAGGAGGGGTCTGAAACTAGAGACCTTTTTGGCTTTCTACTTGGCGATATTTCTCTTCCATTTCCCGTCCTCAACATTTGGTAATAAGAGTCTCTTCCTCTTGCATTCCATTTCGATTTGCTTATCAGAATTCGCCATACTTTCCCTCACCATCTTTAACTTAGGCATCAGAGTTTTTTCGTCGAGATTTGAAGGTGAAGCTCTGCAAGGAAAGATCCGATCAACCACCCTCTTCGGCATGAATCCGTCGACATAACAGTTATATTCAAATTTACACCTCAACAATAATAATTTTATAAAAATAAAATAAATATTTTAAATTTAATTTTTAAAAATAAAATTATAAAATATTATAAAATAAAAAATTTAATTTATAATTTTATATTTATATTTAATAAAAAAATTTAAAAATATTTATAATATAAAATTAAAAAATTAAATTTTTTTTATAGTAAAAACTATTATAATCTTTTAATAATTTAAATAAAATAGTTAAATTATTTTTATTCAATTTTTAAAAATAAAATAAAATAAAATATTTATAAATTTAAATTATAAAATAAAAATAAATTTTTATGATTATTTTAAATATAATTTTTTGCGATTAATTTATAAGTTTTTTTAAAATAAAAAATATTATAAAATAAAGTATCAAAATTATAAATTAAATTTAAAGTATTTAAAAAAATAATTATTTTAATTAAAAATTTTATATAATAAAAATCATATATTTATATGATAAAAATTTATGATTTATATTTTTATTTTTAATAAAGAGAATATTTATTATTTTTAAAAATAATAAGAGGGTTTTTGTTTCAAACTTCCTGATAAGGGTATTTGATTTTTCAATAAAGGCATTGTCATTTTCCCTCTTTTGAAATTGATTCAATAACTGTTATTGTCGTTGATAGGCCAAGGCATTATTATCATGTTCCATATTTCTAATATAATTGATGTACGAAAATTTGTATGAATCTTGATCAAGGTAAGAGGGTTTTGATTTGCTGCTTTCCAGTAAGACTAAACTTTAAACTTGTTTTGTAAATCAATGAACCTTATGTTGTAGATGGAATGATGATATTCTTCAAACCCTTTCGTTGGGTAGGGTTCACGTTTCTTATCATGTGATGTGGCCAAACAGAGAATAGGTGGTTTAATTCTCTTCCCCAATTCTGTACAAATATCATCCATCACTTCATATTGTAGCCAAATGGATGTGATTATTGCGTAAGTCATCACCAATAATCCAATAAATAATTAAAGTTTATGTC
Organism: Trichilia minutiflora; assembly: GCA_035590515.1. Classification (NCBI taxonomy): domain Eukaryota; kingdom Viridiplantae; phylum Streptophyta; class Magnoliopsida; order Sapindales; family Meliaceae; genus Trichilia; species Trichilia minutiflora. The sequence goes on from JAVXUL010000020.1 coordinate 9,355,734, forward strand.
AATGGGTTTTTCCTCCAACCTTCGCAATGCAGTGATGTTTTTATTGTTTTCCACGGAGTTAAAAACATAATCTTGGAGAAGAGAAGATCCTTTTGTCAGCAATAGGACGAAACAAGTCTTTTCTCTCAAATTGAATGGCATCATTCCGCACAAACGTTTTAGCTACACTAACTGCATGTGTACGTTGTCTTCCTTTACATGGATACATAGTCTATATAATATCAAGATAATATAATAATAATAAATATTTGATACGATAGTTATTTAATATTTATTTTAAATTTAAATTATTAAATTTTTTTAATTAAAAAATATAAAAAATTATATTATAAATTTTATTTAAATTATTCTATAAGATGATTATTAAATATTAATTTTTAATTAAATAAATTAAAATTTTATATATAAAATATACACACATATATACATAAATTCTGATTAAAAATGATATAATAAATTTATTTAGTTAAAATTATATCTATAAATCATACAAATTTATTAATTTAACCATTAATTGATATAATAATTTTCTAAACATTTATACATATTACCATTAATTTATTATCCAATATTTTGTTATTGTTAAGTGTAAAACTATTCAGTTATCCTTCCCATATGATGACAATAAGAGTTATAAATGTTTGGTGACTGTAGAAAATGATGCTGTTTGTTAAATTTTCAAGATTTTTTTATTAATCTATTTAAAGAATTATATTATAGATTTTATTTAAATTATTTTTTTATATAATAATTATTTAATATTTATTTTAAATTAGATAAATTAAAATTTACGTATATAAATTATAAAAAAATCAAATAATTTTAAATAGGAAGAATTCTAAATTCCCCTTTCTAAAATAAAATAAAATTATATTTTTTTTATGGGATATATGACTTAATTTAAATCATCTATTTTGTATAATGAATAATTTAAATTAAGTCATATATTCCATAAAAAGTATGTGATATTATTTTGATTGAGAGAGCATTTGTCTTTCTTCCTTTTAAATATTAAGATCAATGAAGAGACTCCGAAAATCAATAATTGGCCATAGACTTTTCAAATGACAAAAAACAAATCCCACTCGCAAGCTCAACAAGTTTCTCTTACTCTGATTTCATTGGATTTGATTTGTACTAGTGATACTGACGCAGATTATGATACCGATGAGCAGCAACTTTGAAGAGTCACTTGTTTTACAGTCTTCTTGCCTCAATTATTTGAAGTTAGTCCAACTCAATTCTTCCACACGTTTCCTAACGATAACGAAAGCTTATTCATAGGAGAACAGACGGAAGACCACTCCAATTATTTTGGGCAATGGTCAAATTTTGTGAAGATAGTTTTCTCATTAATTAAACTCATAAACTTTTTTATTTTGGGTAAATATAGGGGAAATTTTAATTTATTTAAAGTAATATTAAAAAATTTATAATTATTAAATGGGTTTGAAATTACAAAATATAAGAGTAAATTCATGACAAATCATATTCCTAAAACGAATAATGTGTATTAATATTTCTTATATATGAGATAAGATTTTGCTATATTTGTGAATTCCAAACACCCACTTGTTTGTTTGTGATGGTGAATTTGCTTTGGATTTTCAAATTCCAATGTCTCATATAAGCCCAATGAATTTAATTCCAAGATATTCCGCTCACTAGATTTCTTACCATTATCACCTCCACGACTAATTGCAGAGGACCAATTTTAGAAATTTGATAAACACTCACAAATGCATAGTAAAAGAAAACACAATCTATTACTCAGGAAACAAATAGAAAAACAACAACAAATCAAAACATATTAGGGGATAAAGAATTAGGGAATCGGACTATTTTTTTGTTGGGAGGATTTTTAGGATGAAAGGAATCAAAGACTAGCGTAAAATTTGGTCATTGATTTGCCCAAGACAACCACTGTTTTTCTTATTTTACTGCAAACCCCTAATTCAGAGAGAAAGAGAGAGAGAGAGAGAGTCACGATCAGACATTATCCACATCCTCAACTGTCAAATCAACTTCATTTGACATCCAACGGGTCAAATTGAAAACGTCTTCTTCCACCTTCCCTCATCAAGTAGAACGGCAGAAGCTCTGAGTTTTAATTGGTTTCCTAATTCGGGTGTTAACAGAGTCACGCGAGACGGTTTGCCTCTGAAAAGAAGCAACTTTCTCCTACTATATATGAAGTGGTTGGTGGTGGTGTGTGTTAATCACTACTATGAGTTTAACTCTTCTCTTTGATAACAATGTCACATGAAACTTGCATTTTCTTCCATTCCTTTTTCTTAAGTATCCTCATGTTTGTAATTGCCTTAATGTAAGAATAATTGTTATGGCTATTCATCTATCCAAGATTTCTTCTTCGTCTTTTTGTTTTTCAATATATACATATATAGTTGCGACAAGGGATGATAGTATGTTTGTATGTTTGTTTGTTTTCATGATCATATGCTTATGTGGCTCTGTTTCGTCTTTCCATGAATCGATAGTTGGTATAAAATAACGAGAGAATAGTATTGTCTCATGTAAAGAGAACTATTACTGGTTTGCTTAAACATGTGTAATGGTGAGTTACTAGGTTAGTTTGTTGGTTGGTTTTGGTTTTACATTTTAGTAGCCTGTCATAATCTAATTTATGAAGAAAAAAAATTCACAATCGTCCATTTGTATTTGTGGGTACTCTGTTTTTAGGGTTTTGGAAGTCTATTGTGGCCTAGGAGTTCGTGTGCCGGATTCCATGCCTACTTACTCTATGTGCGACAGTGTGTTAAATTTTCAGGTTTCTGGTTGACCTTAACTGGACGTTCTAAATGTTTTCAGTTTTTTTTTTTTTTTTTTAATTTTTGGTGCTTATTTTAACTTGTTTTTTCAAGGAACAGCTAGAGAATGTTTCTTAAACTACTTTGTCCTTGATCCATATTATGCAATTGGGGATAATTGTGACATTATTGTTCTCTTTTTTATTTTTTTTTGGTTAAGCTTGTACGATGCCACAGAAATGTCTAAAAATCTTGGAGTAGCTGGCAATAATTCAGACTGTGCTCGAGTTGGTCTTAATGAACGAATAATTTCTTCAATGTCGTGCAGACCTGTTACGGCTCATCCCTGGCATGACTTAGAGATTGGTACAATTTTTATTTTACCTAAATAGACCTATAAATAGTTTTCTGTTTGTGCAACTATCAGCTTTCTAGCAAAGCCTTTTCATACCTCTGAGTTATATCAAGCTCTTGCTTGAACTGTCAAACATTTCCTATGTCGCGTAGATCTTTGGTAACCATGCTTTATGTTCCGAATCTTTGCAGGACCAGGCGCACCAGCAGTTTGCAACTGTGTACGTTTTTGTTTTTCTTTAATAGATGTTTCTGTGAAGATTAGGTTGTACATATTAGTAAATAATTATGTTTTACTTTAAGGCTTATATAATCCACTGGTGGTTTTCGTTGAATCTGTGGTGTTGCACGGGAAAATCTTCATTGAGGAGAACAAACTAAAACCTGAGAGCCTTTACGAATGCATAAATTTGTTATAAGGGAAACTAAATTGATTGTAAGAAGTTTGTCACCCATGGAAATGGAGATACGTTGCCATCTATGGAATTATGTACCCAGTTTGACACCTAAAGGTTAAAAGAATATGCTAATTGTTAAGATTGGTGTTGTACTGTTGTTTGAGTAATTGTTCTGTTTGAGATATGTGTGTTATTATCCAAAAATCACTCTTACTTCCATATCGTAATGGAAATTGTGGCAGGTGGTGGAGATTGGGAAAGGAAGCAAGGTCAAGCACGAGCTTGACAAGGCAACTGATCTCATAAAGGTGAGATTTTTCCTGGTCTTCCTGTTTCAAAACTACCTTGAAATGTAAAATAAATACAATAGGCTTTAAAAGTTGAAAATTTTCTGATCGCAAGCTTGCTGAAATTTCTAATTGAGCTTATTATGTTGGAATCTTAAATCAAGAAACGGTAATGGATTATACTTCTAACAATTTTTTTCCAAATAAAGAGTACTGTTAACTTTTTATGTAGATCTGTTTTACAAGGTTGCGAATTTTATATCTTTATATTTGAAAGTAATATAATGGCCATATTTTCAGATCCTCATAATTTAAAATTAATAGGTGAATTGACAACTATATTAAATTTTGCATTGATGTGTTTGCTAATATAATCATCACGATAGATTTGTTGCTTCGCATAATCCCTTTCCTGGTTTGGTGATAAAATGCTTACATTTCCTGTTAAAATTCATATGGTGTTTTCATGAAGAAAGTGATAAGTGAACAAAAGTTATAAATGATAGGTTGAACGTGTTCTCTACTCATCTGTTGTTTATCCACACAACTATGGTTTCATCCCTAGGAATATTTGTGAGGACAGCGATCCCATGGATGTTCTCATACTGATGCAGGTAGCAATCATTTTACTCGAGTTGAATTGATGAAGGTATCAACAGACTTCTTTTGATGATTTGTTTTGTAGGAACCCATTCTCCCTGGGTCCTTCCTTCGTTGCCGTGCTATTGGATTGACGCCCATGATTGATCAGGTTAAAAATATTTTTCCTTCCAACTTCTGAATTCTTGTTATGTCTTTTTTGAGTATAAGCATCAATACCCCATCAGTGGACTGCTAGGTTAACAAAAGAATTTTGCTTCCAAGGATGTACTATAAAAACGTTCTCATGTAGCATCTGCAATGGAGATCTGCGTGGGATTTTTTAATTTAAGTCTATAAAATATATCCTCTTTTTCATTTGTGCATCTGATTAAAGAGCTTTTGAATCTAACATCAAGAAATTTTTAGCGGGTGAAAAGGATGACAAGATCATTGCTGTATGTGCTGATGACCCTGAGTTTCGCCATTACAATGACATCAAGGAGTTTCCTCCACATCGCCTTGCTGAAATACGTCGCTTCTTTGAGGACTGTACGCACTCTGATGTAGCTTTCATTACTACTCTCATGTAGTGTCATCAATTACTAAATTGTAGGAATAAGTGATTCCTTTTACACATAAAATTAGTTAGTAATCCCAATATGCATCAGCGATCAGTTACGTTTTGTCAATATCAACTGATAACATAGTGCAAAGCATGTAAATCTGCTTATCCAATCTGTAACATATACTCCATAGTTTGTAATATCCTTCATCATGAATGACAGACAAGAAGAACGAGAATAAGAAAGTTGATGTGGAAGACTTCCTACCAGCTGAAGTAGCTATTGAAGCCATCCAGTATTCCATGTAAGTTTTTCTAATGAACTCATGTTTCTTTCCTTCCATTTCCTATTATCTATGTGGAGGAAACCTATGTTGGTTTGTATTGCAGGGATCTGTTTGCAGCCTACATTGTTGAAAGCCTGAGGCAGTGACCCCTTATTGACTAATCCTTCGTGTGTTATTAGCTCTAAAACCTATGTTATTGAATTACTGTACCTGCCACTGTTACTGCTCGATGAGTATTTGTATTAATGAGGTTAGATACTATCTAGCCATTCTTCTTGTGGTGTAGGATTTATAACTTTTTATTTTTATATTTTAGTCATTTTTAGCTGTCTAAATCTTGCAATGGGGGTAAAGCTATCAAACGGACCGACCCAGTTCAGTTCGATTCAGTCTGTTACGGACCGGTACTTAAACTGATCGAGCCGAGATAATCCATTTATTATACGGGTCAATATTTTGTTTGTCTTAACACGACATGCCTGTTAACGAGCTTAAATGAGTTAGTCTGTAGATCGATTTTAAAAATTTTAAATTTAAAAAATATATATAAATACATTAGTTACTAATAAATATAATATATTAATAGCAACAATAAGTTTATAATCTATAAATATAATATAAACTAATTATATTATAAATTAATATATAAAATTTTTAACAAGTCAAATAAAATTTTTATCAATAATTATAAGATCAAATGTACTAATCTAACGTCATCACTCAATATTAATAAATAATAAATCTAATATTATTATTAACATTTAAACATAATCAATCATCATTAAAATATAAAAATTAAAAAAAATAAATTAAATTTTTTTTATTCAGTGAATTAAATTATTCGATCTGGGAGTTAAACAGATTAGTATATTTAATCCGTGAGTTAAATGGATTGAATTAAATCGATTCGCGAATTAAATGAATATATTTTTTTTTATCCTAACTTATCTAAATAATGGGTTAAAGGACCCAATTCGTGGATCGTCAGTCCATTTAACAGCTTTAAATAGAGGTATCAAATTAATTTTGTAATGAACAAGTACTTTCATTGGGTACTTTATAAGAGGGAGCACAATATGTTTTAATTGATTTAATTGGCTTAGATTTTCTTAAAATAAAAAAATTCAATTCTTTAAATTATTAAAAAATTTAGTTGAGTTGGAAATTTTGAATTTTATTTTTATTCATTTTTAATTTAAATTGCAACTAATGTAATAAAAATTTAATAATCAATAATGAAAATTTAAATTCTTGTAATAATTATAAAAAAAATTAATTTACTTTTAGAATCAGATGTATTTTGTATAAAACATTCTAGACTAGATTTATACATCTGATTTCTAAAAATCATAAAAATAAATTTTATTTATTGTTTAAAATTAACTTCAACTAGTTTAAAAGGTAACACGTGTCAGAAATTTATTCGTAATCGGGGAAACTGTTGGAAGAATAACCGTAGAGAAGAGGTCCCTACTACCCACTGCCCACAGGCCAGAGTGTGCCTGCATTTAGAGAAAGTCGCTGGGTCCCTTCCATTTCTCAGCTGAAATACATACGGTTCCTCAATCTGTTTCCCTTCTTCTAATAGAAAACCGTCTGTCTGAGCTGAAGAAGCTAGAAATATGGGAACGTTAGGCAGAGCTATCTACAACATTGGATTTTGGATCCGAGAAACCGGCCAAGCACTTGATCGCCTCGGCTGCCGACTCCAAGGCAATTACTACTTTCAAGAACAACGTACGTCTCGAATGATCATAAAATTTTTTTTAGTGATATTTATAGCTCTCGCTAATTTTTCTATGTCGTTGACCTACAGCCTTATATTTTGTCCATTTTGAATTTGCTTACTCGATTAATCAACAACGGAATGATTTGCGATTCACTCTGTTGGGAAATTAGTTTTCCTGTTCTGCTCGCTGCTTAAAAAATGGGGCTGTATTTTATTTTGCTGTCACTGATCGTGTTTTTTGATTAGTTGTAGATGAGCATATGTTATGTTCTGTTTTGTTGCTGAGAATTGATTCTATTTTGATTTTGTGGAATGTAGGTTAAGAATATATATAGCCTCATTTCAGTTAGTGCGGGGTTTGTTTTATGATCAGACACTCACACCATGAGATCATGGAGAAATGAATTAGGGTATCATAGGAATGCTATGCTAAAGAGATGTTTGTTTCAGTATAGGAGGTCCAGTTATGTAGTACTGAATCTTCTGCTTTCTTTGGCCTTTACCAATGATATGTAATTACACTGCAGTGTCCTGGAAAGATGTTTACTGTAATGATAATGATTTGAGGATCAATGTTGTTATAGCTTTGTTGTGTATTTGCCCTTTATCAATGACGTGTAATGATAATGCAGTATCCTGGAAAAATGTTTACTGTAATGGTATTGATGCACAGATCATTGTTGTTATCCACTAGAGCAGCTTTTTTGAGTCTTTGCAACGCCCCTGTTTGCTCTGAGTAATTGTATTTTCCCATGGTTCATTCATAAACGATTTCCGTATACAAGAAGCTATGCTGTCTAGCTGTAGACCATGACCTTTTAAGCAAAAAAAGTTCTACAGTTATTAATTTTTGTTGGGATAATTGTCCATTTGATTATGTATACTTCTTTGTTGCTTAAACTGGTGTTGTAGTAAACTAATTCATTCTATTATCTATTTACTTCGTATTCTCTCCCATGCGACATATTTTTTTGTCTGTTTGGTCTTATGAATTCAGGACATAACAGTTCTGGTAAGTGCATGATATCAAAATCATACATCTTCATGTACGCATCAAGCAACAAATTCTGCATTCTTTATGGGAAGGCTTTCTTATTTATCTTATTGCTGTAGAATTGTCCTGAATTACACGCAATCTATTTTATCATTCTTGTAACCGATTCTTTCCTTTGTTTATGAAGTGTCTAGGCATCGAACACTCATGAATGTATTTGACAAAGCCCCTGTTGTTGATAAGGATGCATTTGTGGCTCCTAGTGCATCTATTATTGGTGATGTTCAGATTGGCCGCAGTTCTTCCATTTGGTATGGATGTGTTCTGAGAGGTAAGTTGACATTTTAATCTCCAGTAGGTTGACAATTCTGGAATTCTGTTTTATTCTCCTTTTGGAATCTCAATTAATAGTAGGACACTAGAAGACAATAATTTCTGAATTACTTCTTTGATAACATTCTAATGTTGTCAGTTAACTGCTCTTTATGTGGGCTTTCCTTTTGACGACATATGAATTACAGAATAATGGGTCTTAGTTGATTTTAAAACTTTGATTCTACAGTAAAGGTGCTGAATATTGTGGGCATAAAATCTTGAAGATATTTAAGCTTGAAGATAAAATAGTGTTCGAGCAAGCATTCTCTGGATTGCTAGTAGGTTACTGATTTTGATGATTTCTTGTATGATGTGTAACATTTTGGTTATTACAAGTACTAATGGACAAAGAATATATAGTACCTAGTAATGGATATTGAGTAAAATGGTGTTAATCTTAAGGATAAAGCTTTCAATCTCACAAGAGAGCATTTGAACTGCATTATGATCTTGAAAAAGTGAAACAAGTCTGGCTGTTGACAATTAGTCATCGAAGTCAATCATATTTGGATAACTTCAGGCAAAGTTCTGGCTGCTAAAAAGTAAGTGTTTGGCATCATTAAAGCATTGGTGGCTTACTATGACGTGATTGTTATTTTGCTGAAGGAAATTATGGAATGTAGTAGGTATGAAATTGCTTTCATAAAATAATCTTTGAAAATTAGATTTTATTGTTCTCTTCTTTCTTTTATTCTCATCAATCAATAAGATATGAGAAAATGCTAAAAAGATGTTAAAGTGATTGTATGTTGTTATGTTATGCTGGTAACATAACGATGACGATGAACTTAGTTTACCAATTATTTTAGATTGTATTTGATTGTAGGTCCAGTTTGAAACCATTAGAGCTGTTAGTTCTCTCTCTTTCTCTAAGTGAGTATGTGAGCACAAGAAGATTGTAGATGTTGGTGGTTCTTATTTGTTTAGGACTACCTATGTGCAGGTGATGTTAACAGCATCAGCATTGGTTCTGGAACAAATATACAAGATAATTCCCTTGTACATGTAGCAAAATCAAATTTAGCTGGAAAGGTCTTACCAACTATCATTGGAGATAATGTTACTGTTGGTGAGTGACATACAGTCATATTTAAATCACAATTTTGCGTTGGGATCAGATTTTTTCAAGGGTCTTGAATTATTAGTATCATCTGGAACGGACAGGTCACAGTGCTGTCTTACATGGATGTACTGTTGAGGATGAAGCTTTTGTTGGTATGGGTGCTACGTTGCTTGATGGAGTGTATGTTGAGAAACATTCTATGGTTGCTGCAGGGGCTCTAGTAAGGCAGGGCACAAAGATTCCTTGTGGAGAGGTATGTGAATGCTTGTCCACCGACCTTTTTGGTATTATTTTTACCAGAAATGCTACAGAGTTATATTTATTTGGAGAAATTAAATTTGTACATTTAGAAAATTTAAAGATATGAATATTGTTGATATAAGAATTATTAAACCTACTTTAGCTATGCAGTGGCTGTATTAAGTTGTTTATTCTTAAGGCTACATTGTCAAATGTAGCTTGGAAATTTTTTGCCAATAGCATTATTGCTTAATTATTTAGTGAATGGTGATTGAGTGATGCCCTTTTTTCGGATCTGCTCATATGTTTGTTTGCATATTGAAAACTTTGGTGACAGTGACTTCCTAATCTGTCTTATGTATGATTCTGCATCGGATTAAAAATGGATTGATCTTGGGGTTATAGCATTTAGCACCTAACATGTTAGTCGTAGATTGATGGTAAGTGCTTGATCCATGACAAGTGGTATCAAAGTCAACCCAACTTCTCATTTGTATGTGGGCCGCAATAACTTGTATCATGACCTTCATTAAGGGATTGCCACCTTGTTATGAGTCCCCCAAGGGTCTTGGGTATGGTTAATATTGGTCAAGTAGGCCTATGAAGGATGGGTTTTATGTTATGACGCATCATGTGATTGTGTGGGTGAGAATGCCATGATCCCACATCAGATAAAAAATAGGTTAGATTTGGGTTATACAGGTGGGTATGCTAGTCTTTTGGCTTGATGATAAGTGCTCAACCTGTGACACCTAGCAGGGACTGGCTGAGTTTAGTAGTCTTTAATCATGTGATAATCTTTATGTTGAAGCTGACACTAGGTTCAACTGTTGGGATGGCTCAGCAGGATTTGAGCACAATATCCTTCCTAAACTTTTCTTTTATTTATTTATTTTCTAGTATGACTTGATTGGGAGATATTAAAAGCCATTTTTTTTATGACAGGTTTGGGGAGGTAATCCAGCAAGGTTCCTGAGGAAACTCACTGAAGAAGAGATGGCTTTTATATCCCAATCAGCCATAAATTATTCTAACTTGGCACAGGTTCATGCAGCTGAAAATGTGAAGAGCTTTGATGAAATTGAGTTTGAGAAGGTGCTTCGCAAGAAATTTGCTCGTCGTGATGAGGAGTATGATTCAATGCTTGGTGTTGTTCGTGAGACACCTCCGGAGCTTATCCTCCCTACTAATATCATGCCAGATAAAGTGCCAAAAACTGCTTAAGTGATTAATCCGGGTAGGTTTCTCATCCTGAGATTTGACTTCACTGGATATTTTGTTTGTGCGGGATTTGTAGGAAATGAGTGCTTTTCAATTCAAATAATTTTGGGAACCAGTCCAAAATGCTAAGGTCAAATCATAGGGTGCATTTCATACTTTCAGTGATATGGCTTTGCTCGACCGCAGGAAACTTCATTTTTTACTTTTTAAGAAGATCTTCTGCGGTGGAGCATACGTCCAGATGTTTTAATTATCCTGTATGGTTTCGTGATAACTTTTACGTACTCTTAGAGCAAAATTGCATATATTCATCAGAAATAAAGAATGTGATCATTTGGTGCAGGATATACGTTTCAGAGATTTTTATGATTGTGGTATTCTGGGTACACTCGATGCTGTATTCTTTGTAATACCCCTTTTTGCTTTTTTCTCACTGAATCGATTTTTATGTTTATTTTATGTCCGACTTGTATACGACTCATCCCTATGTTTAGGATTCAATTTTAAAGTCACATTTGCCGTGTTATGAAATTATTATATGTTAAAATTAAGTGGCAGAGCGAGTACTTTTATAAATTAATAATAGGCTTTGTACTTTTATAGGTTATAGCCAGTTTGAACACTGTTTCTTATAGATTTTCTTTTTATTTCTAATTTATGAATTTTTCAGTTCGTTTCCACCTGTAAGAATAGCCCCATTGGATTCAAAAAGAGGGCGAGTGGGCTTCTGGAATGTTCCCATTACACTAAAGAGAGTAAGTGCGATTCTTACTCCACCAAGATGAAAGTGGGCTAACTAAACCCTCCCTAATACCATCAACGGGGCTTGGCGACCTGGGTGTTGATTGGGTTCTCTCTCCCTTTCTAATAGAGTTTTGTAAAATCAGTTACTGGTTCTGGTTGACTTAAGCCTTCCAATAGAATAGAATAAGTAGGAATAATAATTGCTTTATGTTCTTCGGACAACGGCAAACCCAAACAAGCTTGCAAGTCATAATAACTAAACCCAAATCAATGATTCAATTCCAGCATCAGATTTTAAGTTTTCATATCCTATTTAATAAAGACCCGTTTAAAACGAACGGTAGATGAAAATGTATTAAAGGTATTCTATGCGCAAACCCAATAATTCTTGGGTTATCGATGGAAAATCGGATGAAAGGGTTTATTTTATATATGTTTTGGGGCCTGCGAACCTAATTTTATGTTTTTCTATGTATTCTATTATCGTTCTGATAAGAGCATTTTATCAAAATATGCCAATTTATTTTTTTTAAATAAAAATAATTCCTGTCTCTCTGTGAAAATTTTTGTTGTGTACTTTCCACCATGTGAGTGATAGGAATAATGGGCCGGTTTCTGAATATAAGAATATGCTCATACACTCTGCAAACTGGGATTTGGGGGCCCAAATGGAGATTTCGTACAATTTTATTGCTTTTACTGAGCAATTAATTTTTTTTTAAAAAAAAAAGGAAAGATGATGAATTTCAACATGTTTATTGTATTATAATTGAGTTCGTATAATAATTCCAAAGTGTATAATTTAATCTATCTCCTATTATATTTGTGTGCTTCCCACCAAGCCTGGCCAGCCAAATTAAAAACAGAATCCCAAATAATAATAACAACAATAACTATGTTTTTTCGGCTCTCTTTGGTATTATAAAACAAATAAAGATAAAAATTTTGACTTTATTTATATTTATTTAATATTTTTATAAAATAAATTCAAGAAAAAGATAAAAAGATTGCTAAACCGTATTTAATAATATTTATTTTTTAAAAAAACACTTTGTCCGAGGAACCTTGTTTAATTTTCCTGTATCCCGTGACTGGTTCTGTCCCAGTGTAGTGTAGATTTGTACAATGGTAATCCGTCTCTCTGCACACATAATCATGATAACTAAGATGAGTTGAGTGTTGAGGTGATAAACCAGTGATCACAGGGTCCATCTCCATTCCATTCCAATACAATTCAAATATCAATCGATCATGATGTGTTATTTGTGGAATAGCAATGCTGATCCCTCGTCACCATCATCCAATGGCACAGTAGCATTGAGCCAGTAGTAGCTACACTACTCAACAGAATCATGGGTAGCAGACATGCATGTAATGTTATTGTTCTATATCCTTCCTGGTTCATTATAATTGTATACAGATGCAAATGCGTTATTAATGGAATACAAAAACAAATTATTATTATTATTATTTTTAAAAAAAAGATCAAATGAAGTGAAAGAATGACGATTTTTTTCTTTTTTTAGCTCTGTAAGAAGCTAAGATCACAGACAGAAATAAAATTGTAAAACAAAAGGATTCAAGTATCAAGGGAGAGAGGAGTACTGGAATTTTGTTACAATTTGCAGGGGAAAGGGACAAAATTGGGATTTTAAGAATTCTTACTTTCCATGAAAAATATACAAAATGACAGGGAAAAAAAACATAATAACATATAAATATATAATTATTAGTTACAAAGTTAGTTAGCAAAGTTGTTAATTAGTCCATTAAATTGGTTAGTTTGTTGTGTTAGACAGGTTGAAAATTAGTCAGCAATTAGTCATGTGCCAACTCAGCATTAGTGTTTTAACTTCTTCTCGTTTTGTACTTCCTATATACACGCTATTGTACTTTCATTTTTTGGATCTTGAATAAAAACTCTTCCATTTTTCTCTTCATAATGTTCGACGATCATGGTATAGCAATGAAATCTCGATTTTTTACTTCTTAAACGTTTACCCAATGTTTATGTGGTGTGATCTTCTGTTTGTTATCCATAACGAAGATGAGCATCCATTTTCATCTTTTCAATTTATATTCATTCAAAAATATCTTGAAGATATCCTCAGTTTTTCGTTGCAATGATGAATCCTCCTATAATCACTTATCCGTTTACAAATACATCCACTGAAAATCATGAATTGGTGAACTTAAATGAAGTTACAGGATTTTCACTTGTAACAACTCTTCTCTTAGGTAATAATTATCTTACATGGAGTTTTACTATATAAATTTCCTTAAGTGTTAAGGACAAGTTAGGGTTTATCGATAGATCTGTGACTAAACCATCTGAGAATATCATAGAGGTTTTTAGATGGAGAAAATCGGATTATATGGTAAGATCTTGGATTTTAGTATCATTATCAAAGAATCTTGCTGAGAATTTCCTTTATTATCTTACTGCTAAGGTATTATAGGATGTGTTAGCTTAGATATTTGGAATTAGCAATGGACTTAAGGCATATCAGATCCAGAAATAAATCAACCTGATATATCAAGGAAATGAAGACCTCATTGTATACTATAATAAGCTTTCTAAGCTTTAGGATGACTTAAACAGTTTAAAACCGATACCATTTTGTGAATGTGGAAGATGTACTTGTCATGTAAATCGAAGAATGACAGAGATGGATATGTCGAACAAGTTAACCCAATATCTGATGAAATTAAATGATACTTATGTGGCAGTAAAGAATCAAATTTTGATGTTTGATCCTTTACCAACTGTTAATAAATCTTTCTCCATGATTTAGACTATAGCATCGTAAAGAGAGGTTCAAAAGATTTTTGCAAATTAAAATGAACAAAAGTGCAATGATGATAAAGAACTATGATAAAAGTAAGGGACAGGATAGGAAAGAAAATGGAAAGAAAGAGGATAAGTTCTTTGTTCATTACAAAGGTTCAGGTTACACAAAAGAGATTTGTTTTAAACTTCATAGTTATTGGAAAGAGTTAAAGAACAAAAAGGAGAAAACTTCTACCAAAACTCAAGTCAACATGGTAG
>JAVXUL010000020.1:9370486-9390937 GCA_035590515.1 Trichilia minutiflora
AAAATCTGTGGGGATCCATCCCAAAACAAAGTACAATGTTTATTACAAGTCTGTTTATCAGTTACCAAATCTCACAATTAAAAGTGAAACTAAGAATCACACCAGTGGACTACGGACTTTCAGAGTGAGTCGAAATGGCTATACCTGAGCCTTCAATCCTGGAGCAATTGCCACCACCAGCGCTTATTCTACCGCTTGCCCTGAAACTGGAAAGTAAGGGGGGTGAGTATACGGGAGTATACTCAGTGAGTTAACGAAGTAAAAACATAAAGATATATACATATATATATACACGTATTCACACACCGAGGGATCAATAAATAAAATACAATTTAGAATCATTTAAATCAGAAGAAAATTTTCTTTATTTTAAAATCCTTGAAACATATTATAGAAATCATTGGGCAGGCTCCCATTCTCGGCGGCTACCCTGGCGTGGGTATCCTGAGATCGTCAGTGGGTTTTGTATGCAATTAAGACATGCAGTTTATAAAAAAATAAATTTAAATGCAAGAAATAGAATATGTAGGTTTTTCAGAAAATAGGCCCACCACTGATGTTTGCCTTGGATTAGCCACGTGGTGATCTCATGCTAATCCGATTGAGACTCACAGGTGGTCAAACCTCCACTCAAACAATAATCAAACATCGTATAACTCCTCCACCTATGAAGTCCCACACTCACCTCGGCGATCTCTATCCACTCAGGCCGACCTTAGACTACAACCAGTAGCTACTATGCACAACAGGCCAACATGGCCACATCACCAATATATAATAACACAGGCCTATCATGGCCATCATCATAACAAGTATAGGCCCACCATGGCCGTCATCATAATAGATACCACAATCCAGCCCCAAAGGCCATATCATTGACACATCAAATATAAATTGGCTCGTTGGCCATAAATCATATAAATCATATATATAATACATCAAAACTGACAATTTCATTATAAAACCATATATTGAAAGTTTGTAAATAAAAATCATTTATGCATACATGTTTTTCCTCGAAATTAAAATAATAAGTTTGAAATAAAATAAATCAAGTAGAAAACGGTCCACTCACAGCGTAAGGAGGGTATACACTCCCTAATTACCCTCGTTTCTCGACGAGTCATGCTGATACCTTGATCGCGAACCGTTGCCTAACCATACATATAAAACACTATCAATAAGCATTTTAAATATACATATGAATTAGAATGCATGAAATGCGTGCTAACTCCGGATTTTTAATATCGAACCAATATCCAAAAACACCTAAAATCCTCGATAGATCTCGAATTACCCAATTGATATCGCTAAGGACCCACATTACGTCTAAACCAACACTTTTCGACTAATTTATGAAATTCTGACTTGTGAGCCCCATGCATTTGTCGGAACAATAATCGAAGTTACTATTTATGTTTATCCAAAAACTCTAAAATCATATTTCTAGCTTCCTACGACTTCTACGACTCCTCTACAACCTACATTGCACATTAAAACTAAGATATGAGCAATAGATCTAAGAAAATCGATACGATACCCATACGAATTAAAATGCATAAAAGTGAAAAATGAAGGCACAGACAAGATAGAATCGAAGCGATGAACCTCGTGGTGTGGTCGGTTGACTCCGATTTCGCCTTTAACTCGAAAAACCTCAAATTCCC
Organism: Trichilia minutiflora; assembly: GCA_035590515.1. Lineage (NCBI taxonomy): Eukaryota > Viridiplantae > Streptophyta > Magnoliopsida > Sapindales > Meliaceae > Trichilia > Trichilia minutiflora. Next base: position 9,372,154 of record JAVXUL010000020.1, read on the forward strand.
CTTTCGGAACCCTAGGTGCCCTTCCGTAAAATCGCACCTCTATCGTCAAATTGACGCTCCCATCATGATAGACGCGTAGAATGTGACTCGTCTGTGAAGAGAAATTGAAATTTGGACAAAAATTCGGGTAAGGGCTGAGATGGACAAGGAGAGAACATGAGGGAGGAAGAGAAAAGAAGAAAAGAAGCAAAACCCTAAAATCCAGCCCCTCAACCCCCTATTTATAGAAAAATGGTGAAATTATCATTTTGTCCTTAAGTTTTCTTAAGGAGAAGTTTCTAGAAGAGGGTAATTTTGGTCATTTCGCGTTGATTCGATCGAACGAATCGAAGATTCGTTCGACTGAACCACCCCCTTCGATTGAACGAATAGCATTTAGGTCGAACGAATCCCTTAGCGTCTATAGAAATCAGAGAGCTCGCAAATTACCAGTCGAACGAAATTATGTTCGGCCGAACGAACCAATACTTCGGTCGAACGAACCTGTCATTTGGTCGAACGAATCCCCCTATTCGTTCGAACGAATCTAAAACTAAAATTTTTCCGAGAGTCCTCAATATTTCGGTCGAACGAACCAACCATTCCGATCGATCGAACTCGTCAAAAATTCAAAATCTCAATTAAATATTTTCCACTTGAGCCTAGATTACACCTACAAGCACATGAGACATGAAATGAATGTAAATGTATGAACTGGAGAAGTAGAAAATGATAAATATACTATCGGGGTAGAACACGGGATGTTACATATTATATCAAAAAAAAGTTAAAAATTAAAAAAAATAATTTGTAAGAAGTATTATCATGACACTAAATCTTAAAAAAAATTATCACAAAATATAAAATAAAAGGTAATTATTATTTAAGAAAATCATAAGGATTATTTTCAATAATAATAATGATAATGAATTTGACTTAATTTATATTTATTTAATATTTTAAAAAAATAAATTCAAGAAAAGATAAAAGATTGCCACACCCTATTTAATATATATATTAAAAAAAAAAATTTTGCTGTCTGAATATGACAGAGAGAAACCCGTGACCCAGTGTAGTGTAGATATGTACAAACTTGTAACTACATCCCTCTCTATATACAGACTTATGATAACTTGACAAATTCAATAGGATCAGATGGATTCAAACCGATTTAATAGATAAAATTTTAAATTAATATTTATAAAATTTAATCGATTTAAATTAATTTAAAATTTAAAATTAAATCGATCAAAACTACTATCTCCACTCTTAATAACCAAGATAAGTTGAGTATTGATGTGATAAATCCATGATCCTGGGGTCCATCCCACCCAATTCAATCACAGAGCGTTATTTGATCCAATGACCTTTAACAATACAATAGATACAGAAGGGTATCAATCGTGGGTAATGTAATAAACATACCATCTTAGTAGTATGATTTGATGGTAAAATATTTTAGATGATTTTTTATATCAATTTCGTATTTAAATAGTAAATAATATATTTTATTAAGTATTTATCGGATGTAATATGATGATTTTATTTTAAAAAATATTTATGTTAGTTTTGGATTTGAATTCAAGTATAAGAGTATGATACAATCCTGATTTTATCCGATCATTTAATATCGTCGATTAATGAAATCGAGTCAGGTGTCTATTGGTTAAGAGTCTGGATCCTGTTTCAGTAACACTGTTTTAGAATAATAGAGGGTCTGAATCTTCTGACGGAGTCTTTCAAGACGTTGACTCACGATCGAAGTTTTCGAATTTTCAAAATTATATATATATATATATATATATATATATAATTAAAATATTAAAAATAAAAAATTTAAATTTTATTAACTGTCTTATATTTTTAAATAAATTAAATATTATATAAAATAATATATTTAATTATTTATTTAGTTAAATATTATGAATTAAATATAGGTGGGATTAGATTTTTTTATTTAAAAAAAAAAAAAAGTACCAGACATGCATGTGATGCATATATTCTTCCTCCCTACAGCTGCAGTGCAAATGCCTTATCAATGGAATACAAAAACAAATTATTATTATTATTATTTAAAAAAAAAAAAGAAGATTAAATGAAGTGAAAGAACGCTGATTTTTTCTTTTTAAGGTCCACTGACACAAATAAAAGTGGCAAACATAAAGGACCCACAGAAGGACCAATTCCGATTGAAATTTGGCAAGTTGAAAGGGACAAAATTGGAATTTTAAAAATTCTTACTTTCCGTGACAATTATACAACATGACAGAAGAAGATGAATACAAAATTGAATTTGTGATGGAAGAATTCGATGATCCCTCGTAGGTCATATCATATGGGTGGCATGAAAGAAAATCAAAGTTTATTAGAGAAAAACGAAAAGAAAAGAAAAAAGATTTCAAACATTTTGAATATTGGGTTGGATTTGGATTTTATTTATATTTGGTTGTAGTAAAAGTTGATTTGAATCTTTTGAAGTACAGAAAATATGTATATTTAATTTTATTTATTGGGTTCTTAAAAAAAAAAAACAGTATTTCTTGGTAGCAATGCCAAAGTGATTAAAAGAAGATAAAACATTGCTTCTGCCCCTTGTTAAGCCAATGAGAAATCATTCATTTTTTTGTACTTTTCATTCTTCTGTCGATACCAATTGGAGATGGAAGAAAACACACACACACACCAAATATAATTTGATATTTTAAAAAATAATATTGAAAATAGCAACCCATATTTTTCTTTCTCTTTCTCTCCCCCCTTTTATTAAGTCAATATATTCCCTATTCCTTTCCTTTGGTGGGTATAAAATAAAAATAAAAATAAAAATTCCTATTGTTGAAATGAAACATGACCAAACAAAATAGAAAGTTTGAAGAAGTCCTTTCATTTTCTTTTCTTTGTTTGTTTGTTAAGAAACGAAGAACTGGCCGTGGTATTGTGTTTTCCAATTGATGATGTTTCTCCAACAAAACAATCATCCCAATCCCATTGACAAAAAGTCAAATGGATACGAATATTTAAAATATATGGTTAATTAGTACAATATACATTGGTATGTATACTTTACACGACGTCTTTTTGAAAAAAAGAAAAAGAAACGAATCAATCTTTCAGCTGGCATTTGGAAGAACAAAGAAAAATAATGAAATAATGCAGAAAATAATCCGAATACCATCCATCCTCAGGAACACAAGGAATTAATTTAAAAGGGATCGACAACTTGAACTTGTTCTTGGAGGAGCCAAGGAATAGGGTTATCAATCGGACGTCGTTGTCACGTAACATCCGATATGCATGCATGATGTATATATATATCCACGTTGTATCGAATCGAACCATCAGGGGTACAAAAGCAAAATTAATTCTCCATTTTCCCGTGGGTCTGAAGTCTGATTTATATCTTTAGGTAATTGCAACTACCCTTCTTCATCTTCATGATTGGGTTTTGTTTCTTGGCTTCATCTATTTCATTTTAACAAAAGCAGATACAACTAATTCAGTCACTATCATAATAATTTTTCTACTTTAAAAATCAATTTAAAAAATAAATAACCTCATAACTTATTTCCATTATTTTATAAATGTACTTCGATTCCATCCTCACCTTTTAAATTAGGAAATTACAAGCATGCATTCATGGATTTATTATATAAGGTATGAAGTAGGGCACTCGCAGATTTAAATTGACTTGGATGCAACAACACAATAATAATAACAATTTAACACAAACAGGGATCGTATCATAATAGCCGCACACACGTACATCAAAATCAAAGCATAGAATATTAGTAAAATTGGAATTCTAGAATTGTCTATAAATACCAATACTTAAATCTATAGTTGTGATTAGGGACGGAATCAAAAATTTATATTAAAAAAAAGTTAAAATTAAAAATAATAAAATTATTGAATTATATTATCATAATTAAAAATAAATATTCGTTATAAATAAGAAGTAAAAATATATTTTAATATATAACAAATGTGTTTTAAATCACAAAACACATTTTAATATATCACATGCATCATATTTTAATATATCGTAAAAATATTTTACTCTTTTAAATTACAAAAATTATCAATAATTAATTTTATAAAAAAAATTTATAATTTTTTTAATATAAAGTAATAAATAGTCGGATAGGAATTTATTTTTAATCTTTTTATGAAACTTATTATTCACTATATTTGTAATAAAAAAATATCACTATGTAATAACTTTAAAAATTGAACCAGTAAAAATAAGAGTCACAATTTTATATACAAGAGAAAAACTCTCAAACTTATTTATTTTCACCAACCATTCAAACAAATCAGAAATAGTTGATAATGCTTCAAAATCTGAAAGATATCTATAAAATCAAAATACTTAAATTATATCATGAGTTGCATTATCTCATATTTAGTAAAGTCTTGGGATATAAAAAAATTACCATTTCAAAAAGATAAAGAAAACATATAAAAAAAATTATCAATTATCAAAAACATATAAAAAAATTATCATTTCAAAAAGAAAAAAAAATATCTACTTTAAAATTATAAAATCATAAACACCAAATTAAAATTATTCTAATAAAATTTACCTTAAATTTTTTTATTTTCTTTAAAATTTTCTTAATTTTAAATCAAATTTTTTTCTTGTTTTAATAAATCTTTTTCTTGTGACTTAATTTTTGATGTTTGTTTTCTTCAAAACGTTAGAGTTGAGTTTCAAAATTTGATTTAAATTTTTATTTTTAATAAAGAGCATAGGTTTGGATAATTGGGATAGAAAAAAAAGAGAAAAAAATAAGTTCGAAACTCTTTTTTACTTAACTATTTAAACTTAAAATTTTAAATTATTATTTAATCTATTATTTATTTAAATTAATTAAAATATTAAAAATAATTTTTTTTTAAATACTTGACGTGAACATAAATAATAAAATATTTTAATTATCATAATAATAAATTTATGATTTGATATTAATTTTTATAATATTAATATTTATTTATTTATTATTAATAATTATATTTCATCCGAAAATATTTTACATGTGTAATTTTTTTTTTAAATCATAGGGTGGGATGGAAGTGATGTGAAGGGGAACGTGGCTCTCACCGTCAAGGTGGCTCCGCCCGTTATTGTGGTACCGTTTGAAGGGTTTGAAGTTTGCCTCAAGGGTTTTTGGACCACATAATGAACCCTTTTTTTTAACGTAAAACTTGAATTTCTATTTATTATGAGAAGACTTGGATTAGAAAGTTTAGATGATATTCATATAACAACCATCGAGAATAAGTTTTTTTATTCAATTCATATCATCAAGGAATCGAAATTCAGGTTTTATACGAAAAGGGTCAAAAAAAATTTTACATAAATAAAAATAATTGTTCATATAATTATATTTAATAATTAATAATTTTATTAAAATTATTTTGAGTTAAAAATCATCACATCCACAATGGAAACGATATTTTGACGGAAGATTATTCATTAACAAAGAGTTTGACTTGACCTGCATGCATTTCCTTTCCCTTGTATTCATCTTAATTTATTTTCCAGCACTCAAATTAAATGAAAAATATTTTGATGAGTTAGTTGTGACATGCCAATCCGACAGCCCATAGTTTAGAAAATACCAATTATATCCTACATACAAGAAGGTCCCACAAAACGCATACCAAAAAAAAAATGACCAATCATGACGATACACATGTCATTCTACACCCAATGCAAAATCAAATGCGCACCGTTTTTTTTTATTTCTGCGATTTTGGATGGTTCATGTACGTTTATACATGCATACGTTTTTACCATAACAATGTATATACATACATTATTTTAAAACTATTTAACCGCAAAAACACTTGATCTCAGTCTCCCCGTCCCCAGTACAAAAACCTTTTTCAATCAATAATGTAAGTCCTTTTGGGTCATTTCACATTCACAATTGGTTTTCGTTGTTTTCAATTTTTGCTTTTGGTTTCTCACTATTCGTCGTCCTGTGCCTGCCTCTGATTCTGCAGAGCTTCTGCAGACACCAAGAGAGAAAGGGGGGTAGAAAACATAAAACTGAGCTTATAAAGAACAAACACAGACCAACCCTAGAATCTCTCGCTTTCATGGAAAATCTCACCCATTCTCGGCAACCAAACAAGCTCACCACTTCAGTATCCAAAAAAGCATGCAATGGCAGCAACTTTATAACCAAAACAACATATGATGACGTGTTCGGAGGTCCGCCCAAGTTTGGGACTCCAACACTGGCGCCGCGGATGGAGGAATATAGCGAGATTTTCGGCGGGCTTCACGCCAAACGACATTCGTCAATTCCAGTTCTTGATCTTCCAGTGGTAGATGAAGACGACGTTTTCTTTGATGTACGGAGTTATGGTTTCAATTACGACGAAGTGTTTGGTGGTTTCGACGGTCTTGATTGTGCTGTTTCGTTTGAAGAGTTAATGATGGAACAATCCAACGGTGTTAATGGTGACGTTGACTCCTGTGAAGAAGCTTGGTACAGATTTTTTAAAGTGTATTTTTTTAGTTTTTTTTACTTAAATGAAGAATTGTCGCGTAATGTTGTTTGTCAGTTACCTACTTTTTCCTTGTTTGATATGATAGATTAATAATAAATGACCTGCTAAATGTGTGAACTTGAAGAAGACTGTCTATGGTTTTGAGCACTTTAAGTTTCTTAAATGTGGAGATTTTTTTTTTTTAAATTTAAAATTTTATATTTTTTGGTCCTAAACTGTGTGGCTAGTTTCATGAACCCGGAATAAACTAGTGACATTCTGAGCTGGGTTGGATCTTTTGGTTCTTGACCCAGAGCTGCTTGTTTTTGTCTGGTACTCCAGTTTGAGTGAATTTTAAGCTTCCCTAAATCAGAGAATTGCTCCATCCGTACGTGTGAGAATTTGTTCTGCAAGAAAATTTGGGACATTTTGGAAAAATTAGTATTTTGACTGAAACGACCACGTATTTTTTTGTATCGTGAAAGAAGCTATGCTAGTATCATAGGCCTTGATGTTTTAAGCTTTTTGAGGATGTATTCAATGCTTCACCTGGTCTTGCAAAACGTTACTCACCTGGTTTTTGGTTACAATCTTTTGCATATACCAGTAAGTGCTAATATGTATGAATATGACGTTTGATTCATGGACTTTGAAACTTCTATAATATCATAACTATTTTTTTATGCCACTGTTTCAGGTTGTTGATATAAGCTCTATGTATGTTCTTTTGTTTTACCATTTTATTTCATTTTTGCTAAGAAACAAGAAAAAATCGTTTTAATTTACTTGGTGTTTGGTTTTAGTTGTATGAATGCTGTTTATGGAAATCAAGTAAGAAGAATGCGGATTAATTGATTTTGACCCTCATGTGGCTGCAACATTTGTGGTAATTTGTGTTTGCTTTGTTCCTTATTTGTAGGACCCCGGAAGAAACTGATTCTTTGTCAGAAGGGTCTGGAAAGAATCAATACTTATCAAATGGAGATTCTTATGAGACAGTTGATGGTAGTATGGAGTTCAATATATCTTATCATAAAGCTAATCAAAGAAGTGATGAAGATGTGTCAAATGGGATTACCCATCTTACTGAGCTACATGCCATTCCTGGATATACTTTTCTAATAGACAAAACAACTCCTTTAGAGAAGGCATGCAATGAGAATCAGCCCTTGGAGTTGACCAATGATAGCAATCTTCATATGGATTTTGGTGGGGGAGTGATAAAGGAAAAGAACCTCAAGAAAACCCTGTCACAACCCTGTGTGGGTACATCTGGTGAACAGACATTTGCAAATGGCCTTAAAACTCAGAGAGTATACAGCAGAAATAGTTCTTTTCCTAATGAGACGTTTGTAACTATTTCTGAAATAAGCCTTCAAACTCAGCCATCAGAAGTGCCACCTCCCTGCAGACCAGCGCCTCTATTAGATGCCAAAATTGGTGATTCTGGCAAAAAAGCTAAAAACTGTAGAACTACTGAAGCTGAAGGGACCATGGGTGATACTTCTCCACCATTTTATGATGTGGAGATTGATGCAAGCTCGTCTGCTGCTGCCTCTGCAGCTGCTATGAAAGAAGTGATGGAGAAAGCTCAAGCGAAATTAAATACTGCAAAAGTTTTGCTAGAGAGGAAGAGGGAAGGTATTCAAAGCCGAAAGCATGACAGGAAGGATAAAGAAGGAAAGATGTTCGGTAATGTTGGAGGTTCGAGTAGTACAAAAGAGGAGAGACTGCACAATTCTTGTGAAAGGCAAGCAAACGGAATGAGATTTTCTGTTGGGGAGGAGAGGCAAAGAGATCCTAAGACAATGAAGGCAGTTCCAGATACACTAGGATGGGAAAATCTATTCAATGTGGATAAAACATTGGCAGAGAAGCATGGATGTTCGGATAAAATTGATGGAGCTGGCGAGTGGAAAGAAGCAATGGAATTTTTTGAATTGGTAAAAACAGATAGATCCGCCTTTGAGCAGATAAATTATGATGAGTTTTTGGTGCAAGATACAAAGATTCATGATAGCAGGCAGAAGATAGAAAAGGGATCTGTGGAAGCAGTGGAGCATCAACAAGTACATGGTAGCAAAATAGAAATGAATAGGAAAGATCTCGAACTGGGAGAAAATGAGAAAAAATTAAAGTATGCTAAAGAAGCATATGAGAAGCAGGAAAGCAATAGGAGATCAGGAGCATCTAAAGTAACACGCAAGCATAAAGGGCACGAGAAGCAAGTAAAAGTGGCTCAGGAGGTTTGTGAACTGGTTGAGGCTGAGAAGAATTTCAGAATGGTCCAACATTCAGTGGGAATTGGAAAGGAGCCTATTGGAGCTGATGAATCACAGAAGCATGAAAACCTGGTTAAGGTCCGGGGGAAGTCAAGTAGAGTTGAAGACGAGAAGGCCATGGAGCATTGGGAGAATGAAAAGCCATTGGAAGAGACTAACATAAGTAAGGAAAATGAGACTAGATTCAAGGAGTCTTCTGAGAGGAAAGCCAATGGAAGAAGGGAGGCTTTTGAACAGGATGAAAACAGGAAAATGCTTAAAGGGTCTCACGAACAAGTAGGGAATGGGAAAAAGGTGAAGGAGGGTCTTATGCAGGAAGACAAAGAGGCTCTTGAGCAGAAAGAGAACAAGAAGCTGGAAAGTGAGGCTCCTGAAAGAGAGGCTTACGAAAGAGAAGAGTATGAGCAGCAGCAAAGAGAGGCTCGTGAAAGAAGAGAGTATGAGAAACAACAAAGAGAGGCTCGGGAAAGAGAAGAATATGAGAGGCAGCAAAGAGAGGCTCGCGAAAGAAGAGAGTATGAGAAACAACAAAGAGAGGCTCGGGAAAGAGAGGAATATGAGAGGCTGCAAAGAGAGGCTCGGGAAAGGGAAGAATATGAGAGGCTGCAAAGAGAGGCCCGGGAAAGGGAAGAATATGAGAAGCTGCGAAGAGAGGCTCGGGAAAGAGAAGAATATGAGAAGAAACTTAAAGAGGCTCTTGAGAATGAGGAGCGTGAAAGAGAACTAAAGGAAATTGCTAAAAGAGAGGAAACTGAGAAGAGGCTTCGGGAGGCCTGTGAAGAAGAAGAGATGGAGCAGAGACTTAAAGAGGCTCATGAAAGAGAAGAGTCCAGGAAAAGACTAGGTGAGGAATATGAGCAAGGAAATAACCGTGCAGCATTAAAAGAAGCTATAGAAAAATGTGAAATAAGATCAAAAGAAGCATTAGGTAGGGAAGAAAATAGGAACATGTCTAAAGAAGCTAGGGTAGAGAACGAGAAAAGGGTTAAAGATGCTGGTGAGGCTGACATCCTGAAGGAGCTAAACAAAGTACATGAGCAAGCCCGATGGGATGAATGTGGAAAAAAGCTGAAAATGGCTGAAGGACCTTTGCTATTCAAGGAGGTGGAGGATCACAAGGTATCAGAGAAGGGGCATTGGCTGGGTGATAATGAGGGCATTCAAGTGACTGAATTAGCTGGCCAACATGCGGAAAACAGTAAAAAGGTGCAGGTTACTCAAGGGGCCTTGGTTCATGAAGAAAATGTTGAGATACAGATTGAAAACTTAGATAGTGAAATGGTAGGGGAAACAGTTGAAACCCAAAATGTCCTGGTTGACAGAAAATTTGAAGTATTCAATATGGCCCAAGGCAATTTAAAACATGTAGAGCACATATTTAAGATGAAAGATGTTGTGGAGCAGCTTTGTAAGGACCACCCTACCAGAACAAGTGAATCTGAAACAGGCATTGGACAGGAGAAAACTAACAGTGCCCTCCAGAATGAGACTGGTATTAAAAATCAAGAGAAGAAATTTGCAAATGAATGGGTAGAGAGACCAACTAACATCAAGTCTGCCCAAGGTGGCTTGAATCAGAAAGAAAATAAGGACAAATTTGTACCAACTCAACTTGTGAAAGAATCTGTTCATAATGGAAAGAAAACAGAAACTTCTCTGCCGTCGGCATTGGAAGGGAAAGGAAACATCCAGAAAACTGCTCAGTCGGTTAATGCAAGTCAGAACTTGGACAGAAAAGAGAAGAATGTCAATGTGACGCTCACATCGGAAGATAAAGAAGCTCAAAGGATGAAAAGAGAAAGAGAGCTGGAAAATGAACGTCTTAGGAGGATAGAAGAAGAGAGGGAGAGGGACAGGGACAGAGAAAAGGACAGGCTGGCTGTTGACATAGCAACTCTTGAAGCTCGTGAAAAGGCATATGCTGAAGTTAGGGAGAGGGAAAAAAGATCTGCTGTGGAGAGAGCAACTGCTGAAGCTCGACAAAGAGCACTGGCAGAGGCTCGGGAGAGATTGGAGAAAGCTTGTGCCGAGGTTAAGGAGAAGTCATTAGCTGAGAAAGCATCTATGGAGGCTAGACTCAGGGCAGAGCGTGCTGCTGTAGAGAGGGCAACTATAGAGGCTAGAGAACGTGCGGTTGAAAAAGCAATGGCTGACAGAGCTGCTTTTGAGGCAAGAGAACGGGTAGATAGAACACTTTCAGAAAAATTCTCTTCTTCTTCCAAAAATAGTGCAATGAGATCAACCTCTTTATCTTCTGTGAGTATACACTTGCTATTTTTATTACTTGCATGATTATGGCAGATATTGACATATGGTAAATGGCAGGAACTACAGGATCAGAAATTTCAGAGTGGCAGCACCTTTAGTAGTTCAAGATATCCATATTCCTCAGGTTATAGTGGTATGTAATTTTGAAGTTCTTGGTGTCGGCTTTGTGTAAACTATAGATGTTCAAGGAAAACAATATTTGTTTTTTTAAATGCTTGACCACCTACTCTGTTGTTAACCGTGTATCTTTCCTACTTGAAGCTTCATATATTACTGAGAGATCTGAAGGAGTTGAAGGTGAATCAGCTCAGAGGTGTAAGGCTAGACTAGAGAGGCATCGACGCACAGCTGAACGTGCGGTATGACTAACTTTTTTTATTAGTTTATGTAAATGGTTTCTGTATCTAACAAATTAACCTTGTACTTCTGGTGTTACTGCAGGCAAAAGCTCTTGCGGAGAAGAATATGCGTGATCTTCTTGCTCAAAGAGAGCAAGCTGAAAGAAATGTGAAACCTTACCTCTAAAATGAATTTCTCGAACTTCAAATTGTTGTGTTCTGCTTATTATTGTATTGTATTTTTTTCTGTTTGCAGAGATTAGCAGAAACATTGGATGCTGATGTGAAGAGGTGGTCAAGTGGAAAAGAAGGCAACCTACGTGCTTTGCTTTCAACATTGCAATATGTATGTGCTATCATCCCACAAATCTTTGATACTTTGCTTATATTCTGGTTTGCTTTGGGTCACTATGGTAAAAATGATGTGTGAAAATTGTTTCAAGTGTTTGCTGGCACTATATATGCTTGGTAAAGATATGAATTATACTTTCAATGAAGACTGTCTAGAACATAATGAGAAAAGTGTGACTTTTGTGATTTCAACGTGTCTAGAAAGGGGATGGTATCCGTAGGACATTGGGGTGGTCAGATGGTCAGATGGTCAGATGCGTGAACTTTATTAATTTGACTCTTGACATCGGGTGTGGATTGACTGTTCATTCATGCTTTTCCGAAAATTGAACTTTACTTCTGCCTGTCTGTGAAAAGTTTATTGAATTTGCTTAGTGATCATATAATTTAACGTCTTCTAAAAATGTGTTAGTATGTGCAATGTAATTGACAAAGATAAAAGATTACTCCTAAACCTCTATATTTGATCTGTAGATTCCAATAAATGGGCAATTGCTGAACCTTTTTTGTTCATGTAAAATCAATTTAACAGTTTGCCTTAACCAAGTTTATTCATTGGCAGATACTAGGGCCGGATAGTGGTTGGCATCCAATTCCATTAACAGAGGTAATAACTTCTGCTGCTGTAAAGAAAGCTTACAGGAAAGCGACTCTCTGTGTTCATCCTGACAAATTGCAGCAAAGAGGTGCAAGTGTCCAGCAGAAGTACATTTGTGAGAAAGTGTTTGATCTCCTTAAGGTATGTTATTAACTTATGATTTTTTTGGCTGATATTAATGCTTGAGAAGTGCTGCAATGTCGTAGTGCATGTCCTTGTGACATTGTTACAACAATATTCTGCATCTCCGGCAAATATCGTCTTCCATCACACAGTTTTGTTGGGGCATTATTGGACATGTAGCGGTAGAGACAAATATCTTACAAATATAGTTCCAGCATATCAAGGGAGGTGCTATTTACACAGCTATTTTTTCACGCTGCTGAAAACTATGCATTGCTTAACAAATCCTGATTTTATTGTTGGGGGGAAATATTTTCTTCTTTCTTGCCCTTTATGGTAACACCATCACTTTATAATAATAAAAAAGTCATCTCTAGTCTATTGTGATTTGAAAATCTTTATAAACATGTGCTCATATATGCTAATGTAAAATGTCTTCATGTGGGCTAATATATCTAATGGCTTATATTTTCTTAATCCCCAAGCTGTAGTGTTAATTTTCGAGAGACTTCCTCTTATGCTTTTATATTTCATTATGCAGAGTTTTTTTCAATAATAAACATTTTGTCACTTCCTAAACGTTTTGTTAATTGTTGTTTTTCAGGAAGCTTGGAACAAATTCAACTCAGAAGAGCGGTAGCCTCGAGCTTAATATATATGCTGAATCCATATTTATACCTATTTTGTAAATTTATGCGTCTTGTAATTAATTCTCACATGTCCATTTGATAGTAGTCATCAATGTAGTTCATAAATCTAGTGTTAATCTCAAGAATAGGCATCAAGCAAATATCCACAGAAGAAAAGTAACTGTCTTCTCTTCAGAATATGGAAAACCCAGTATTTGTTAAGCAATGTATGTTTAGTATGGATGAACAGCAGTTGTTCGTTACATAAAACATCAGAAGCTCCTTTCTATTTCGTATACATGATTTCTGTCCAAGAAATTGTTAACAAAGAATAAAGAACAGATTCACATATATCCTTGTGCTGAATCATTCCTTTCATGTAAAAGAGTGGAGTAGAAGTCTGTACTCGGAAACTGTCTGCTAAGGGAGTCCATTTTATGAATAAACGTTTAACCATTGTAAGCAGCTTGCATAGAATAGATAATTGGGGTACTACGGATTTGCTTTGCTTGGCAATGAAGCAAGGAGCTTTACCTGCTGGGGTTTAACCCAGTGAATCAAGATACACAGAGAGAGTGCTAAACTAATGATTGTTATTGTTTCTTCTTTATGGTGGGACAAGATGGTGATAATGATGATTGATGAGGGTTTATCAAGAAAACCATTTTATTATTATTATTATTTGTGTAATTATTAGGAGAAACTTCAATAGTTATCAACCAAGGAGCAGTAGCAGGCATGGTGGCACTGATGTCGCAATGAATGGTCCTACAACCATGGTCGAAAAACTGAACGTTGTTCTCCAGCTGCTTTCTGCAAATAATTTTCGGACGAGAAAATTCTTGGAGAAACTATCCGCACATGGCACACTTCTTTCGTACTGATGCAATAAAAGGAATAGATTTATATGCTGGGATAGTTCTTTCGTACTATTTTTCCAATTTGCGCCTTAGAAAATATGAATTTAAAGGAAAATAATGATTTATAACTCTTAAGTTAATAGTGTATAATATTAAATTATTCAAATTTTTTTCTGGATGTTTGTGCCAAAAAAATTTGTTATTTAATTATATGTTACATTACATAATATATAAATTTTAGAGTAAGGGACAAGTTTAGTAGAATATTCTAATTCTATTAAATAAAATATAATAAAAAAATATTTACTTTATTTTTATTTGTCGATATTATTTTATTTTAGATTTTTTATAATAATTTAATTTTTATTTATATTATTAAATTATAAATTTTGTAATCTCAACGAGAGTAGGATTAATTTTTACATCAATGGTATCGGAAAATGTCTAAAATAAAAAAAAAAATTGATAAAATTAGATATTTCTTTTACTTAATGATATTAAAATAATATGTTCATCAAATTTTAGGACAATAAAATTTCTTTTTTCTAAATTTTTAAATTATTATTAAGGATAGAAATTTTTTTATATAAATTAATTTGATGGTATAATTATTGCATATCCTGTATTTTTGCTTTTCAGGTCCTGGTGCAAAGCAGGTTAACGGTAGGCCTTAACTCTAAAATACAATAGTTGTTGATTGGATACCCAAATATAAAATCCTATTCCTATAAATGCATATAGTTTTTTTAATCATATTAATATAATCAAAATATGTTCATTGCTATAATACCTCTTCATATATGTTTATTAGATCAAATTCAAATTTTAATTAATGAATCAACACCATTTTAAATCGAACTAATATTTTTTTTGACAATGATTTAATCATGTATTAATATATGCTATGATTGATATAATAATGTATTTTAAAAATATTTAATTAAATATAAAATAATATATTCTTATTGTTATTTTAAATTTTATATGTATAATTAATTATTTGTACATATACAATTAAATGGAACAATTTGATCTCCTCATCAGAACAAAATTATAATGCAGGCCACTTACCTTTCTACCTGGACTGTCTCGGAAAAGGGTCCGGTTTCAACTGACCTTTGGAGTTCGTGTTAATTGATTATAAAAATATCTAACCTAGTGCCTGGTATTAGGTCAGGACCGGGCCGAAAGGGAGCCCAAATGCCCAATGTTTTGTCTTTGCTGATCGAATAATAAAACGAAAGAAAAGAAAACGAAAAGGACACTTTCCATGTTTTGTGACCAAATATGTAGTCCGTATGCCACAATAACATTTCTATGTCCCGTTTGGTTCACTACAGAAACTTCCCTGCCAAAGCCTGTAACATTTTATGGGAGATCCCAAAACGCAATGCATACACTCACCAACTGTTCGCAGAAATTCCTCACGGAGACCTATACTCCTTGAACAATCGACTTGCATCCTATGTCCGAAGCCGCAACTTTCTTGCCACGTGGGATCTATTCTGTCACATGCATTCTGATTGCTTTAACCTTAGTGCTCATACTTTCACAACAATTCTGGCTGCCTGCTCTGCTTTGCGTGATCCAGAACGCGGCAAACAAGTCCATGCGTTAATGGTCAAGATGGGGTTAGATAAAGGAACCATAAGCGAAACCGCGTTAATGAACATGTATTCCAAGTATGGGAACTTGGGTGAATCGGTTAAAGTTTTTAAAGAGATGGCGTATAAGGATGTTGTAACTTGGAATGCTTTGCTTTCCAGTTTTTTACGACATGGGCTTGCTAAGGAGGCGTTTCATGTTTTTGAGGCAATGAGGAGAGAAAGAGTTGAGTTCACCGAGTTTACGTTATGTTCTGTGCTTAAAGCTTGTGCCTCTTTGAAAGCATTTCGACAAGGGAAACAAGTGCATGATTTGGTTGTCGTTTTGGGTCGTGATTTGGTAGTTTTAAGTACTGCCCTTATTGATTTTTACTCGGCTGTGGGGTGCATTAATGAAGCCGTGAAACTTTTTAATGGTTTGGATGGTAGAGTGGATCAAATTATGAAAAATTCTTTAATTTCTGGGTGTTTTCAGAATAAGAAGTATAAAGAGGCATTTTTTATTATGAGTACAACGAGACCAGAAGTGATTTCACTTACTAGTGCTCTTGCTGCTTGTTCTGAAAATTCTGATTTGCGGATGGGGAAACAGATTCACTGCGTAGCATTACGTTTTGGCTTTGCTTCTGATACACAGTTGTGCAATGTATTGCTAGACATGTATGCTAAATGTGGTAAAATTTCAAATGCTAAGTTATTATTTGATGTAATTTATCACAAAGATGTTGTTTCTTGGACAAGTATGATTGATGCATATGGAAGCCATGGGCATGGTATTGCAGCTCTTGAGTTGTTTAAGAAGATGTGCGAGGAAGGAAGTCGGATCTTACCCAATTCTGTGACATTTCTTGCTGTTTTATCAGCTTGCGCACATTCAGGAATGGTGGAAGAATGCCGGGAATGCTTTGATCTGATGAGGGAGAAGTACGGTTTTGATCCTGAGCCAGAACATTACGCCTGCTTCATAGATACTTTAGCCCGCGCTGGTAAAATAGAAGAAGTGTGGTGTCTGTACAATGACATCGTTAAGAATGGTACCAAGATTCCAACTTCTGTATGGTCAGCACTTGTAAATGCTTGCAGTCTCAATTTAGATGCCACAAGGGGTGAGTTTGCTGCAAAGCAACTCTTAGAAATAGATCCGGATAACCCTGCAAATTACGTGGTGCTTTCAAATTTATATGCAGCCATTGGGAAGTGGGATTCTGTAGGCTACTTGAGAAGCATTATGAAGAAGAAAAGACTAGCTAAGGAAATAGGGAGTAGCTGGGTCACTGTTGCAAACTGCCATGAAATTACTGTGAACCCCTTTTGAAAAAATTCAATGAATAACTGAATATTTCTTTGTAAAAGTTTTTGCTCACGTACTGTTTATAGATTTGAAGTATTTTATTGAATAACTGATCTGTGTGAAATGAGCTCAATACTATGTTTACAAGTTTTGGTGTTTTGCGTTATTTACTTGTCCCCTTTGTGCTCTTCAAAATTCAAACTTTACATTGTTTTTGTTGTTTACCATGTTTTCAAGTTTACATTATTTTAATTTTTGCATTTCAGGTTTTAAATTTTGCACTGTACAGTATAATAGTGTTTCAAATTTACATTGAACAAATGTATGGTAGCCAAATCCAGAATTTAGCGACCTGAAGGCTTGTATTTTTTCACTTCACCGTCTGTAATTGCCACTTGGAGATTTTGGTTACGGATATTGTTGTTGATAATGTTTCTTGTTTACACATTTTTCTGTTTACTGGTTAGAAAATTCTCCACGGTAATTGAAGAGCTACTTCAATCCATTCATCAAAGCTTTCCGTTCAATGACTATCACTGATTTGGTAATTAGTATATCATTCCAAAGCAGTCAAACTTACTTGATGACCGTCATGTCAGGAAATTGACAATTTACATCCAATTAACCAGTCAGAAGAAATATTCCACAAAGAACTAATAATCTAGTGGCCTTCGGGAAGATAAATATACGATATGGAGCAACAAATTCAACATGACATCTCATCCAACTTTTTGGTCTTGAATTATTTTCTGAATTCTTGATAATATTCAATTTCGGTTCCTTTATTGATTTTGTTTATTAAAAACGTTTAACGCACCACAGATTTTTATATTCCATATTTTTCGGTTCAATGTTGGGAATGCAATAAAAGTCAAAAATAGCACCTTTGGTCAAACTTTGAAACCCCACGAGTTTTACTTATTATCCTTCCTAATATTAATTATTAATTAGCTTGCTGCGTAATGAGCAATTAGCAACCAAATGAAATACTACTAATTATTATTGATGATTGATGAAGATGGCGGTTAAATTATTTCAGCCCGTGCTCTATTGTTGACTTTTAAGAAACCTTGACCTCCTTACCTAATGATATATGTGTATATATATATATATATATATATATTCAAGTTATCTTGCATTACTGAGTATCTCATCTTTTCTTAATCAACAAGCCAAACACAATCATGTTTCGAGCTATGAGTACCCGTAAAAGCAGCCGTGGGTATGAACGTTTAGCGGTAACTGATGAGTCGACTGTTAGTCTTTTGGAAGGAAAATTGAAGAGGTCTGCAAGCGTACCAGCCGGAGTATTTAACCCATCAAGAAAATTGAATTCATCAATAAAACTGATGCCGACACCGGAATTTGATTTTATCATTCGGGATCAACCTCAGCCTCCGGTGAAGAAGTCCACAAAAAAGCTTGACAAGATTCATCCAATCTTCAGTCTTCTCAATTCCCGCAGTAAGAAGAAAGCCACTGCCAAACCTGAATTCGCCAGGTATTTAGAGTATTTGAAAGAAGGAGGCATGACAATGGTTCAATAAAAAGGAAAGAAAGTTATTTTTCTAGTTTTAATTATGATAAATTATAAATATTGTTATTTGTAAGTGTAATTTGAAAAATGATGGATTAAGTTCGAGAAATATAATTTAGATTTATATTTTAAATTTAATTTTAATTAATTATTTGCAATTTAAATAAATTTATAAATTAAATGATATATTTTATTGATGATATATTTAATTAATATTTTTTTTAAAATTAATCCGATAAGATTATATTTCAAGCTTTTTCTATTTAATCGATTATTAGTTTAGTTTGTGAATTATATCTCAAGCTCTATTGGTGTGCTTTCCTTTATCACTGTCTTCGTCTTTGTCTTTGGATTTGATTTGTTGGGGCCATTGACAGTTGACACCATTCCATTCCACTTTGGCGGGCTATAGTACTGGATAAT
>JAVXUL010000020.1:9396119-9434435 GCA_035590515.1 Trichilia minutiflora
TGATCAGGCGTAATCCCGAACCATCAGTGGGTTTTATATGCAGATAAAACATGCTGTTTAAAAATTATATTTTATATTCAGAAACTAAAACAATGCACAGATCAGTTAGAAAATAAGCCCACCACTGATGTTGGCTATCAAGTAGTCACGTGGTGATGCTCGTGACTGCCCTCTACAAACATATAGCTCCAGATAATCACAATCTGGCACACACTCACCTGGGTGGCCTACTCAAGGTCCATCCTTAGGCTACTTTATCACAAATCTCCAGTCGGACTACCACATGTCCCGATCTGGCACACACTCACTTAGGCGGCCACCTCGTGGTCCTCTTCCAGGCTACTTCACATCACTCACCTAGACAGCCTCTCACTAGGTCCGTCCTAGGCTACCACATCAACACTCACCTGGGGTTCACATCATGGTGAACTCTCTTCCAGGCTACCTTATGCAACACTCACTTAGACGGCCTCTCACTACGTCCGTCCTAAGTTACCACATACAACACTCACCTGGGGTTTACACTATAGTGAACTCTCTTCTAGGCTACCTCATCAACACTCACCTACACGGCCTCTCGCTTGGCCCATGCTAGGTTACTTATATCACACTCACCTACACGACCTCTCACTCGGTCTGTGCTAGGCTACTTATACCACACTCATCTGGGGTTCACATCACAGTGAACTCTCTTTCAGGCTACCTCATCAACACTCACCTACACGACCTCTCACTAGGTACGTGCTATGCTACCTTATCAACACTCACCTGGGGTTCACATTATAGTGAACTCTCTTCCAGGCTACCACATCCGTAGTTACAGAAATCACAGGCCCTCATGGCCAATCACAACTGGGCCCTCTCGGCCCCATCACCAAAATAACAACATAAAACACAATATCAAAATACAATAAGAAAACCTGGCCCTCAGGCCGTCTCATCACAAATCAGAAAAACAAACATAAATCTCAGCTCGTCAGCCGCATCACCACATAACAGAAATCAAAACCTGGCCACCTGACCTATCATCATACACAAACTACAAAACATGGCTCATCAGTCAAATCATCATCAATCATAAAAGAAAATCATAAATCCTGGCCCCCTGGCCATTCTCATAAATCCAATATAAAATCTGTATCAAAATAGAAGAAACAGGCCCAAAGGCCACAAACCATATACAAAACCAGGCCCACTGGCCAAACCACCACACAATAACCAGAAAACTGTCATCAAAGTATAACATATCAAATTATAAAATAGTTTTCCTATGAAAATTCTACCACAATTAAGGGGCCCTCCCGACCACCACACAATATCACTACTCCGCCTCCACTTAAGATATTTATCGGTACTAACTTCCTAAAACATTAAAATATAAGTTTTTCATAAAATAGCCAAATATATATAAAACGAAACATACGTCTTCGATATCGGTATTTATAACATATATAGCATTTGAAAACATTTAAAGCAATGAAAACATAAAAAGTTCCACTAACACGTTAGGGAGGGTACGCACTCTCTACAGTTTCTCGCTCAGGTCGCGTTCCTGATCCTCGCTATCAGAGCCTACATACAGATATCGAAACCCCATCAATACTCAATTTTAACTTATACACGAGACTCGAATGCGAGGAATGGACTTAACCCAAATATCCAAAATCGGTTCTAACCCAAAATCAGCTAAACTCTTCTTAACTCAACCAATCATCTCATTTTCAACACCCATAACCACATTGCGCCTATGATGACGCATTTTGGCTCGATTCCACAATTTTGACATGCGAATCCCACATGCCCGTCGGAACAGTAACTCTGATTACTGTTCACGATTTCCCATTTTCTCCGAAAATCACACCTTTAACTTCCTATGACTTCCCTGAATCCATTACAACCCAAATAATATTCTAAAACTAAACGATATGCAGTAAATCTACAAAAATCCATACGAAGGTACATATGAATCGAAATGCATAAAACATGAAAAGAGATATGCAAACAAGTTAGAAACGGAGCTACAAACCTCGTGATGTGGTTGGTTTCCTTCAATTTGGCCCGGAACACCGAAAACCCCAATTTGAGCTTCGAAACTCTAGTTCCTCCAACTCAATTCCGGCGCTCCTTGCCACAAATTGAAGCTACCAATACGCTCGGGAGGTCGAATGTGGCATGATGGCGAAGAGAAATGGAAGAAACGAAGAAAAATGAAAGAGGTGTGTGTGAGGAATAGAGGAAGAACGAAGGCGGAGAAGGGAAGGGGAAAGAGAAGAAAACCAAAAGAAATGAGGGGGCTCAGCCCTTTTTATAGAAATGGTGACAAAATTATCATTTTACCTCTGATTATTTAAGAAAAGAAGCTTCAGACGAGGGCATTTCGGATTTTTTGCACGATTCGGTCGATCGAACCTCACCCTTCGTTCGACCGAATTGATGTTTTGTTCGGTCGAAATAACCCTTCGTTCGACTGAGACTTCGCGAGCTCCCTGGAAATCTGGTGCATTTGATTCGGTTGACCGAACCAAGTTTTTGTTCGACCGAATCCCATTCGTTCGACTGAATGCTTCCTACCTTGAGTTTTCTCTTGCACTCAAGTTTTCGATTAATTCCCGACATCCATTCTCAGTCTTTAATCATTCTAATCCTTTCTAAACCTCAATTCAACCCTTGAAACATTAAAATCCTTACAGAATCCAAACGTACATTTCTGAACAGACGAAAATACCCTTACTCAAAAACACGAGGTGTTACATTGTGGATGTCCTAATATTATAATTTTATCTGAAATTGATTTAATTTAAATTTTTTTTAATAATTATATGTATATTTATGTAATTATATATTTTTTGAATATTTACTCAATGAGGTTATTTTTTCAAACTCACTCCATTATAATTTTTTTTCGTATGCGTCTAACTCTTTCTTTTAAGTAAAGATTAGTATGAATTTTTGTTAAGAGTAAGGTATTCTAAATTTTTCTCACAGCCATCTGGTGTTTAGATTTTACTTAGATCTATCATTTTATTTATTAAAATTTAATGCCGATGATGTATATAATTTTAATTTTAAATTACATATATATTATCTGTGGTATAGGTGTATTATAGGTTATCGGTGAAGTTTACTTGAGATTTATAGGGATAGAATATCCCATTTTCACGCCGTCGCAATCCCAAGTACGGAGACGTGACATAGATGTCCCAGGCAAGGCGTTTTATGATTCTGGGACAACTTTTGTTCTTGTATATCAATTGCAGTCTAGACAGGACTGACGAATATCGACGGGTATTGCTATATCAAATACTAGGTATATTAGATTTAGGTGATTCCATAGCCATATTTAAACTCAGGTTACCGTGTATCCTTATCATATCAAGGAACCCGAATTTGCGGATGCATTGGTAGATTGATTTCTGGAGATCAATCGAAAAAAACCCCATGGGCATCTGTCCAGCCGGTCAAGACTGTTACTCTAATTTCGAGCTTAAAAATGAATTCAACAATTTAAGCCACCACAGAAATGCTATATCTTTTTTATGGGAGGTTCAGACTATAACTAGCGGAAGAATAATCCAGTTTACATCAACTGGACTTCACAGCACCTTTATCAACCAGATGAATTCATTAATGGTTAATGCTTCCAAACGGACCAACCCCATGACATGAGAATTCTGGTGGCAGTAGTTAAATTGTACTTAAAATTACAATATATGATCCCCAGACATTATATAAAGTTGGATGTTTTATATATGTTACACATTTTTAACGGAAATAACTCTTTCATAATGTAATATACATTGAATTGTCCATAAATCATAAATGCATTCTTTTCGTGCAAGAATTATTCGTTGATTCTTTTTACGATTAATAAAAGATTATGAGGTATGAAAATGATGTAATTGTTGTTAAATAAAGATTTTTTTATTTAAGAGCAATTGAAAATTATTGAAAGTGTAATTGTTTTCAACGAACTTTTATCTTCTAAATTTGTAAAGATAATAAATACTTATGAAGTAATGTTAGAAAGGTGTCTGGATAAAAAAATTTCGATACTTAAATAAAAAATAATACGGAGGAAAAAGACGTGAACTTCCGGCGAGAACAACTGCATCCAAAAATTAATTTTATTTGAATTTAAACCGGGATTTTATGGAATTATTATGCTGACAAAGTCCTAATATTTTCTTAACAAATCAAGAGACTCCTAGTATTACTTGTGGATGTTATCCTTGTGAAGCTGCATGCACTTGAAAAAAAAAATGGAGGAAACGAGCACAAAGCTGAAAGTGGGAAAGTAAACCGGAACGACGGGGCTGTCTCTTTTTCCATTCTTGGCTAATTGATAGTCATCGATTCAACAGTTGCAAAAAACTTGAAGAGATGACCGTAAAAGTGTTTATAATTGAAGGGTCTCTCCCTTTTTACTCACAGAGCATCAACCAACCCAGTATCTACTGATTTGCTTTGTTGTTTATACTGAACAAGAGAAGTTAAGCATTATTGGAGAAGATGATAAGATTAAAATTGCGCTGCCAGAAATTGTAGCTCCGCCACCTTCGCATCGGCCATTCCAACACAGATCACTATACGAATCTATCTCGATGATTACCTATTTCTGTTAGTATATTCTTCTTGTTTATTTGACCTGAAATTATGTATTATGATAAAAGCTTGGATTTTTGGAGAGAGGAAGCAATCTCTCTGGCTCTGGTGAGTCAGCTGTTAGTGCTTCGACATTGACGTTGTAACTTTTGTTTTATAATAATATATATCTAGTAAACTCAAAAACTTAATTAATAAATAAGCAACGACTTAACTCGCACTATATCAACAACTCCCGATCCTCTGTCTCGCTGCCGCTGGTGGTTCGCTTCGCTCTTCCAAATTCAAACTTCTATTATAAGATCGATCAATTCCAGATCAGATAAACTCGACCAAGATACTAAACAGAAATGGCGGGTTATCGAGATAAAATTCCCAGGGTGTTCTGTGTTGGAACGGCCGATTCGAAGCTGGAGGAGCTTCAGTTTTTGGCTGAATCTGTTCGATCCAACGTCGTCATCTTCTCCAATAAGTCCTCTTCCAAGGTAATATTTTTCTTCTTGTGAAGTGTAAATGTAGATTAGATTCAATAATTATAATAAGAACGGATGTAATAAAAAAGAATTCTGAATTAACAATAACAGGTAGACATTGTGGTGGTTGATGTGTCTGTTAATCGAAAGGAGACTCAAGCTGTGGGGGATTTTAAGTTTGTGAAGAGAAATGATGTGCTTTCTTGCCTGTCTGAGTCCACTGCGAAAGATCCAGTTGAACTTGACGATGATAGAGGCAAAGCTATTGGCATTATGAGTAAAGCCCTTGAATGTTTTCTGAAAAAGGCTGTGGAAGATCAAGTTCTGGCTGGGGTCGTTGGCCTTGGAGGCAGCGGAGGTACATCTCTTATATCCTCTGCTTTTAAATCTCTCCCAATTGGGTTACCAAAGGTCATTGTATCTACGGTTTCTAGCGGTCAAACTGAACCTTATATTGGAACTTCAGACTTGATATTGATTCCGTCAGTAGTGGATGTTTGTGGGATTAATAGTGTTAGTAGGGTTGTCTTTTCAAATGCCGCGGCTGCTTTTGCTGGAATGGTGGTTGGGATGCTAGAAAGGTCAAAAGATCTGAGTACCAATAAAGAAAAATGTACTGTTGGTATAACCATGTTTGGAGTTACAACTCCATGTGTAAATGCCGTGAAAGAAAGATTGATAAAAGAAGGCTATGAAGCCCTGGTTTTCCATGCCACTGGAGTTGGGGGCAGGGCTATGGAGGCTCTGGTTAAAGAGGGATTTATACAGGTATGTTACACCACAGGACTTTAATCATGATGAACATACATGATTTCTCTTATGTTGAGGATTAGTTTTCATGATTACATAGAATTTCCTGTGTTAATATAGTAACTTATAACTTTACAAGAAGCCTTTCAATTTATTGACATTTTTGTATTGTCCTCCTAAAATATCTACAAAGGTTGATATACTATGACCCAAGTTGGTATGCCAGCTAATTTGAATCTGTTGGTCCTGAATAACATTATCTTGATTTCTGGAAGGGTGTATTGGACATCACAACAACAGAGGTAGCAGATAATGTAGTTGGAGGTGTGATGCCTTGCGATAGTTCCCGATTTGATGTGACCATAGAGAACAAGATTCCCTTAGTCCTGAGTGTTGGTGCCTTGGATATGGTGAACTTTGGAGCTAAGGATACCATACCTTCAAATTTTCAACATCGACAAATTCATGTACATAATGAACAGGTATGACTCCAATCCAAATTTCTCTTTGTATCATTTGTATGGTATTGCTTGTAATAAGTTGGGTTTTATCTGATGGTTAGCTGATTTTAATTTTTCCTGCTCTTTTATCCTGATCCACATGCAGCAATGTGGTTTTTGTTTGATAAATTGACAACTTTAAGAGAGAGGATAATCTGCCTTATGCCTTGTGTACTTTTGATATATAATGTTTGCATTTGCAGGTATCACTCATGCGGACCACAGTGGATGAGAACAAGAAGTTTGCTGTCTTTCTTGCAAATAAACTAAACAAATCATCATCAAAGGTTCGTCTTTGCTTGCCACAAAATGGTATCTCAGCCTTGGATGCAACGGGGAAACCATTTTATGATCCTGAGGCAACTGGTGCTCTTATAAGTGAGCTACAGTCACTAATTCAGACAAATGATGATAGGCAGGTATGCTTATTGTTTATATAATGTTGTATGACAATTCCAACTTTTTTTGTTTTATTACATTTAGTGTTGTACGTTACTTCATTTGTTGTCCATTTTAATGGTCCTCGTTGAATAAAAGTTGTGTGTATTAATAGGTAAAGGTATATCCATATCACATCAATGACCGTGAGTTTGCAGATGCTTTGGTTGATGCGTTTTTAGAGATTAGCGTGAAGAATCTTACAGATTCCAGTTCTCCCCAAAGTGTCTTTTGTGAACATAGTCAAGGCCATCATAAGGATTCTGTTTCTGACACACATACATCAAGCCATGGGACCATATATTGCAGCCCAAGTAACTTCCCAGATGCAAGACCAGGTTGTAGCGTGATCTCTTTATTACAGCAAATCATTACATTAACTTATTGGATTTATTGTGATAAGGAAACAAATAACTCATCGTAGCAATCCTTTAGAAAGTCGTAATTACAATCTTACAATATAGTTCATAGCCTGTAAAAGTTTATGAACATATTTATAACATTTGAAATATGCATTGCAATCTTTTAGCTGCTCAAGCATTTGCATCCATAGTCCATTCCCATGTAATTTGATATGATACAAATTTATATTTGTTCAAAGTTAAAAAATATAGAATAAAAACAACATAAACTCATTTCGATTCTGGTGTGGAGTTAGACAGCAGATGCAGCAATTTATCAATATTTACAAAAGCCTAACCAATGTTGTATATGTAACAGAAACTTTACAAAGGACCCAGTCAATATTGTTAAAACTGAAAGATCTGATAGAAAAAGGGTTGCCCATAATTGGGGCTGGTGCTGGGACTGGAATATCTGCAAAGTGTGAAGAGGCTGGTGGTGTTGATCTGATTGTGTTATACAACTCAGGACGCTTTCGCATGGCAGGAAGGGGCTCCTTAGCAGGCTTGTTACCTTTTGCTGATGCAAATGCAATTGTGCTTGAAATGGCCAATGAAGTGTTGCCTGTAAGTTACCATTTCTTGGAAAAATGTGCACCTATGTTTTTTTGATACACACATGTTGTTGGCAGGTGTACACATAAACTTGCAGATTGACCATACATTAAATATTATTTGTAGTTAAACTCCATTTGGTTGCCACGATCATATCTTTATGACTTTCCCATTAGCCGGTATTGTTAGGTCTTACAGATTAAAACTTTGGTGAAGCTTGCCACGAACTGTTTAATGTTAACTCATGAGTAGCATACTAGCATCAAAGAGTCCTGAGTGTTCAAACTTGTCTAAAACACAAAATGACTTTTATGACAGCTGCTATACCTTTCCAAGCTTTTCTCGCCTTCTGTTTCATTCTTTGTTCAACTTGTTTGGTATTCTATCTTTTATCACTATCATCACTACACTAGGTGCATGTTATAGATTACTGTCATTGGGACAAAAACTTTCAAAGAAGCGATCATTAATATTTCTGTTTCAGTTTCTATATCCTTAATTAAACATTTCTTATCAATGTAATTTACAACAAAATTCTAGGTGGTAAACGAGGTACCAGTTCTTGCTGGAGTATGTGGAACTGATCCTTTTCGCCAAATGGATTACTTCTTAAAGCAATTGGAGTCAATTGGGTTCTTTGGCGTGCAAAATTTCCCAACTGTTGGGCTTTTTGATGGTAATTTTAGATTAAATCTGGAAGAGACAGGAATGGGATATGGGTATGCTGTAAACAATATGCTTTATTCATATTGTAGCTGCAAAAAATTAATCTGTCCTCTTACAGCTAGAATTTTCCTTCTTTATAATCAGCTTGGAGGTTGAGATGATTGCAAAAGCACATAAAATGGGTTTCTTGACAACCCCATATGCCTTCAACGAGGATGAAGCTGTGGAGATGGCAATAGCTGGTGCTGATATCATAGTGGCTCATATGGGGCTCACTACCTCTGGAACTATAGGTGCAAAAACAGCTGTCTCATTAGATGAAAGTGTTGTTCGTGTTCAAGCTATTGCAGATGCTGCACATAGAATCAATCCCAATGCTATTGTTCTGTGCCATGGAGGTATATTCTGAAAGCCTTTGGTTTGTTTTAATTAAGTTGTGAAATATGATTCAATGATGCAAAAACTTAGTTATTGTTGGGAAAAACTACCAAATTAACATGTTGCAGAATAATTCCTTTTCTCTCTTTGTGTGATTAACTTAGGATTGTGTGCCAAAATAAAATACCATAAAACCAAATAATAAAAACCACAATCAAAGAGGCACCAATTTTGTACGTTGAAGACACCAAAGGGAAAAACCACAGGACCCTAGTGCCATAACTTCTTCCCCTTTGTCAAATAATAGAATTACAATAAAATTTCTTTAGGTGTCATTAGAGGCTCACAATCCTCAAGAAGAATGTTCTTAACACTCCACAAGAAAATTAAAGGGTCTCACTAAGTAGACTTAACAAACAAACAAAAAAAAAAATTAAAGAGAGTATACTTATTTGTTTGTCACTCCTACATCCCGTTTTCTCTTTTTTTTCTCCACTTACTATGCACTCTCTATGATTTTTTTCTATGTTTTAAAATCTAAAGATAGTTACTCTTTATATAGCCTTTTTTTTGTCTTAGTCTTACATGAAAACCTTTTTCACCTTTTTCATGTACAATTTGATATCCTTTCATTTTAAATAGAAAATCCTGGATTTCTATTCCTTGTTGGATTTGAAGACCCACACATGAGGTGGAATCCTAATTCACAAATATATTATTAATAATTGGTTATGTTGCATGTCAGACATGTTTTTGTGTAGTCATTGAGTGATAAAAATCTGTTATTTGTCATTGGGTGCACAGAGCCATTGTTGGCAGCACACACCAGTTTGCAAGAGAGCCACAGAAATAGTATATTTGCAACTTTCAAGTTCTCATGTATAAGTCCTTATTTTCTGGCTTGTTCTTTTTGTAGCTTTGCCTTCTGCCTTTTCATTTCAGCTATTAATCTAAGGCTTTTAATAATTTTCGGCTCCTTTTGATGTGCTTATTTTTTAATCTTAGGTTTTCATTTGATTTGTATGCTTCTATTTTTTTTTTTCTTGTTTGTTTTACAATACCTTCAACATTCAAATTAATTGGTCCTTTTGATATTGAAGAATAGTAGTGACAAGAGATTTCTGGTGCAAATTACAGGTCCTATATCAGGTCCTAGTGAGGCTGAGTTCATATTGAAGAGAACCAAAGGAGTTCATGGGTTTTATGGTGCTTCAAGTATGGAGAGGCTACCAGTTGAACAGGCCATAACTAACACAATGCGACAGTACAAATCAGTTTCTATCAAGTGAACTATGATTTGTCCATTCATAACCGAACCAGTTAGTTTATGTGCTTTCCATCTCCTACTATTTCTATTTCTCTCTTCTTTATGACCTAGAATGACTAATAATTTTGGGGGATATAAAGTTTGAGAAAAATAGTGCATGCTTCACCTTGTTGTCTTTGAATTGCATCAATTCACATACTTGATAACAACAATGTTGGCACACACTGATTTGTAGAGAATAATGCTGATTGATCTGGAAAGGCAAACCCTTTCTCATTTGTTTGTAAAAATTATACCAGTCATGACACCTGATAGAAGGCACTTACACAGATACCATCCTTAGACTCCCAGCACTTGGACAGGTGTGATTATATATATATGGCCACAACTTTTCATCCCTATGTGGGAACTAGATAAGATGATCAAATAGTACATTTCTTTTTTAGCATTTTATTCTTATTCTTTCATCAAATAGGATGTGGTCCTATAGTTGCATTTATTTAGGTACAAATCCTCACAGGATCTACTTAACCTTGGGAAGGTGATAATTGTTACCTGTAGACATTTCAAGCATACCTGCTAGGCATTTTGCAGAACTTCATATGAATCCATCCGTGCTTACATCCCATTGTTCAAAGGTGTTAAGCTTATGGGACAGCCACTCCTCAGTCGAGGAATATGTGTCTTCTTTTCCAGGCTAGGGTCTGGATCATCAACGGTCCACCTGCATAATAGGAAGCAATAATAAGCAAGTGAGATTTTTACCGTCCTAGGCTTACAAGGAATTTTGTTGTAAAAGAATAACTCACTTGTAGCCACTTGTCAGCTTGTGTAAAAAGATCAACATTGTTATTTTGGCCATATTAATTCCTAAGCATGTCCTAGCTCCTGATCCAAATGGTATGAAACTATAGGGTTTCTGCATTTCCTGGAGACAATAAATATGAATATATGAATATCATATAGGTATTAGAAAGCCAAAAAAGACAATTAGGTTTTAAAAAAAAAAAAGTTTAGAGAGCTTGTTACATCAAATCTTGAGGGGTTGAATTGCTCTGGATCCTTGTATAAAACTGGATCAAAGTGTATATAAGTTGCATCAATATCTACATGCCATCCTTTTTTAATTTCAAAACCTGCAATTACAGTGTAGACAACAAAAAGAATTAGCATTCAAAGAAAGATATGTAATCGTGAAGTCAAGCTTGCAGAAGCTGTGGAAATTTTAGAGTATGTTTGTGTTCAGAAAACAATGTTTACAAATTCTTCACCCTTTTCATCATCCGTATTATAGTTTCTCGATTTCAAACATGCTCCTAGTTGGGTTAATTTTAGGAAGACAAGGTGGACGCTTGCCTTCAATGTTGCAGTCATTGAGTGTGACACGAGGAAACCACAGCAAAACATTTGACATTCTTAGTGTTTCTTTGACAACCTGATACATCGAAACAGGAAAATGATTAATTTATCTATCAGTTTTCCAAATGAAAACAACAGGGCCTGAAATGAAATATTTAGTTTAGACTATGAAACCTTTAAGCCATATGACATCCTGTTCACATCTTCAAGGGTAAGGGAGGCTCCTTCTGACATGTTTCTGGTTATTGAGAGTTGTTCTTCCTGCAAGTTCACACAAGTGTTAATGATTGAATAATATTATTCTAAATTAACTCATCAAATTTTCTAAATCTTTCTCCAACTCACGGTAAATAAGATTCAAATCACAAATCTCATATAAACCCTAAAATATTTTGCCAATTGAAACTCACAATTGGATAATTGTTTGACATATCGTATTACTTTTAATGATATCGGTTTTAACAAATGCAAGTAACAGGATGATATTAAGTCAATTCATATGTAAGTTATTAAACTATTGATAATGCTTTAAACTAATTTATCCATATTAAATTTGAACGATCAAAGGGATTATTGGAATTAGGGGTCTAAAAATGGCATTATTGGAATTGCATCATAAAATATTAAGACGACTCATTTTTTCGCTGTAGTTCCCCATTTTATTTGTTTGAAAAGTAAGGACTAGAGCACATGGGACAAAATTAATGATTTTTCCAAATGAAACATCCAGATTGCTTCAACATCATTATGGTGAATTCATGGATAGAAAATTTAGGAGTTGGTTTGGCTCACAATCCAGATACAATTAATTATATAAACAATAAAATTCTTTCCGAAAATAGCTTGTTTTAAGAAATGATCTTAAAAATTATTTTAAATGTAAATGCAAATTTTCTTTTATTTGTCAGAGGAAAAACATTCTATTCGATCAAATTGCAGTGTAAAACTATCTTGATAAGGTTTAATGGATAGTACAACATGTACAGAAAATTCAGTATGAAATCTTATTCTCACCCTTAGCCTTTGCTGGGCTTCTCTATTCTCATCCAAGTATTTGATACTCCACATCATAGCAGCTGCAGTGGTGGTCTGCCCAGCAATTATCAATGTTAATAGGTTATCCATGATCTCTGAGTCACTTAGCTTGTCATTTTCTGGATAGGAATCTCTCGCTAACATTGATTGCAGAAAATCTTCACAAATCTCCTCTCCACTTCGTCTTCTCACAATCATCGCTTGAAAGGTTTCCATAAGCCTTCCACGCGCCTGCGTTCAATTAGTTTTTTCATATTAGTATAAACCACTGTTGAATATTAATTATCACACCATTAAATGAACTGGGATTCTCTACTAATTGGATATCGAGGCAAATTTTGCTTAATTTTTCTCAGTTTGTTTGTCTACCTTAATGCCTTTATAGTATCTTGTACCCGGAATCATGACAGGGATCGACAACATGGCATCAGAAACAGCTGTGCAGTCTTTCTCAATTTGTCGAAGCAAAGAATCCTCTGTAATGCTCATCAGCATGTTGCACATAGCATCAAATGTTAACTGAAATATAAAATTTTCGCTGAGGTTACTTCCTGGACTCGGGCAAATAATATCAACAGACTCGTGCACAATTATATATATATACATATGTGTGTGTGTGGTTAACGCACAATTACCAGAACAACAAAAATTCAGGTGGGAATTGGGTTACCTTCATGCTAAAATCAAGTACAGAAAAGCTTTGTCCACTTTCTTGTAATTTCTTTAGTCTTTCAGACAACATTTTGTCAAAAGTCTTGACAAATTTTGATAGAGAATTATTGGAGAAAGGATCGGAGAGAAGACGCCTGATCCTTTTATGGCTCTCATGAGGTACACATAACAAGCTCTTATCTCCAACGGCATCTGCCATTGATTTTACGTATCCCTTGTTAAAGTTTGCAAAATCGTTAGTAAAAATCGTTTTTGCGCCCTCTATAGTTGGAACAAACACATGGATCTTGCCAAACATCAGTGTCTTGAACCATATCCCGTACCTGCTTTCAGTATGTTCGCTAAATAGGTAAATAGCAACCAAACATATACTGTTATAAATTGCATCCGAAAATGCTGTAGAAAAAATAATCAGTAGTCCTGTGCGGTATATTCATAAAGTAATTATGCATCAAAATTTGATGAGACAATAGTCAAGTAGGAAACTAATGATCGATGTTCTCAATCTGATTACATGTTAATTTTCGGTCCAAAGAATTGAATTTCAGTATTGATTCGGATCAAATGGAACATAAGATTTTAGTTGATTTATTGTTTCAATAGTAAGATAACATGCTAGTTGGATCATTCTTACGGCGCACATGAACCTAGCCCATGTAAGAAACAGACATAAATCTTGACTGTAGTTTCTTATTCTGCATGGATTCTGATATGCTCATCGACAGAAGGCCAAAAACTTTTTGAGAAACGATTCAATCCAAATTAATTCTAATCATGATACATCCTGTAAGTATTCGTTGAACAAGATGTGATAGAAACAGAAGGAAGAAATCACTAACCGTTGCCTTCTATGTCTGACAAAATCATAGCATCCTTTTGTGCTGTTAGTAGCCGAAAGGAAAGAGAAGGTTTCACCTATGTAAGGTAAACCCAGCCGTCCAGGGATATGATCACTTCCTCTTCTCCAAGCTTTTGATATGAAAAACGTAAAACATACAGCAGAGACTGCAACTATGAAAGCATCATAATAGTTCTGTACAAAAAGAACAAACTCTTCCTTTGATAGATTTGGCATCTTAAGCTTTCTTGAAACTACCTTACCCGGCCTCTTAACCCTATATAAAATATATTCTGACCATGTTATGTCCATATATGCAGGTTAAGATGTTGCATGTTAATATATACGAAGATGAGTAATTAGACAAGATTCTTCTGATAGAACATTTTAGTAATGATACATGGTTAATTTAATGAAGGTATTATTAGGTTGGTGCTTCGATTAAACCAAGAAGATTCATTTTAGTAAACGACAACTCTCTATACTAAATATAAAATTAATATGAGTTTAATTAAGTAATAATTGAACCTTGAACAATTCCACATATAAAGTAGTAGATGAAGATGACGTTTCAATATGTATACCATTGATGATGATGTTTAGAATTGGGCAACCTGGGTGTACATTATTTACTCCAACATGCCTGCCATAGCATAGGTTGTTCTACAATACTTGTGCTACATGATATACAATCGTATAGGTTACGTACTGATGAGATCAAAACCTATTTCATAAATGGAAGAAGGAAATGCAAATCAGAAGGTAAGAAGTGTTAGGTGTCAGTGGAATTTGATAATTTCCATGGAAATGAGAATCAAGGAGGTGTGAAATGATAGGTATCAATCTCAGTGGAATGGTTATTTTGATTCATGCTCGCATGAAAGTGGAATTCGAGGACCCACTTGAAAATTTTCAAGGAATTTGAACCGAGTCTTTCGGTTTATTGTACTTTCATTATTCAAAATATATGTATACATACATATGTGTATGTGTGTAGAAGGTACAACTAGTAAGAGTAGCTAACGAAACCATAAATGAGAGAGAAAATTAAAAACTATCTTTGCCAGCTGATAATAATTTTTATTTAAAAATAAAAATATGTTATTGAAATATTAATTTTAGTCAAATTTATTTATTTTTATAGTAATATTTAATATTATTATAATTTTGTTAAATTATAACACTTTAATTCCAAATAACTCTAAACCAGATTGGGAGTAGTGATGGTTGTCATGATCATGGGAGAAACTGTGCTTGAACTGTGAATTAAAGTAGTTGGAGGAGAGAGGGCCATGCTTATGCAATCGCATGTGTTTTGTTGCAGAGGGTGACTCTGATGATGATTAAATAGGGGATATTTATGAGATTTTATATATTTTTAAATTTATATTAACATTTTGTACATCAATTGAGCTAAAATGGCAATGGCTCATCATGCTGATTCCATGAAATGCCTGCTTGATGAGTTTTATATCATTTTATGAAATATTGAATTGCTTTACTTAAGAGGTTGTACTCTTTTTTTGTGAAAATATTTAATTTTCTATATTTGTTTATTTTAAATTATTAAGTCTGTTTCTTTTTTCAAGATTTTTTAATATATTTTTTGTTTAATACAAAAATTAATTATATTTATTAAAAAAATATTTTAATAATTATATTTAAATTTTAAATAAAAAATAAATAAATCATTTAAATTCAAATATTTAAACCAATTTAAAATTTAAATTTTTTAGACATCTAATAAAGAAAATACTACCTTGGTATTTGTCCCATAATCACAAGTCAATGGTCACATATGATCATAGTTCGGTTTTCAGTTTTTAAAATAAAAAAGAAAAGAAAAATCCTATTTAATTTTAGTGATTATTTTTTAAATATTGTAATTTTTAATTTTAATTATTTAAATATTAAAAATTTTTACTTGAAAACA
Organism: Trichilia minutiflora; assembly: GCA_035590515.1. Lineage (NCBI taxonomy): Eukaryota > Viridiplantae > Streptophyta > Magnoliopsida > Sapindales > Meliaceae > Trichilia > Trichilia minutiflora. The sequence continues at coordinate 9,411,987 of JAVXUL010000020.1, forward strand.
ATTAATATTTAAATTTAATAGAGCTTCAATATTCTTCAATTTAAAATTAAAATTTTCTAAAAGACAGTTTCTTAGACTGCGTATAATTCGGGCTTGACTGTAGGCACTTCTACAACCTTATAACCTACACAATCATGGGCCGGGGGATCAATCAACAGGCATAGTTGATGCTATCAAAACCCAGTAAAATCTCCCATCACACACCCCTTTCTTTATATTTATAATCCCTTTACAGCGTAGATATGCCTACCATATATTATACTTATAATATATTTGCTTGACTCACGTGTTCGAAACGTTGATAAGTAGTTGTCTTTGATTCACAAGAATTAAAAACTTCCAAAATCAAGAAGATGTTTTATCTGTTTAAACTTCAAAGATCCTCAGAGAGGAGGTGATATGAGACTTCAATAATGCTCGATTCCACTGAATAGTGATGAGGTCTCGAAGGTTGAAAACCTATTATGGTGCCCAAGCCGTAAAGAAGAACCTGTAGAGATCCGGCATATGCATTCTGGTATTCAAGTTAGAGTGATGATTCAAAGAGAAGATGATTACTCTAAAAATAATCCGTAAAGAGAAAGAATAAAAGATAAAAGTTCCCTCTCTCAACGAAACGGAATCTCCTATTTTCTTCCGCCTTCACTATAATTGGGTCATTCTTGGAGATTTTTGCAATTTACATATATGATGAAATTCTATTGAAAAATAGGTTAAAGGGTTGTCTTCTTATAAAAATATTTGTCTAATCACATAATTATGAAATATAATGACACGTAATTTAAAAAAAAATGAACATACTACAATAATAAATTTATATATATTTATTTTTACTAAAAATTACAGTCTGCATAGGAAATCTCACAGGGATCGGAGCTCTGTATAGGATCTTAGTACCGTCGAACGAGCGAACCCAGAATCATCAAGCCCATAAGCTCAACATCGAGCGAATAAACTCTGTAATATGGAGCGAGAGAGCTCCGAATTATCGAGCTCATAAGTTTAGAAATATGGATGTACCTGACACAAGTTAAGACTTACAAAGAACTAACGTGGGTCAAGAATAAAGTTTGACTAGTGTCTAGGAATTTTATGGCTAAGTAGTCAATCGAGACACTAGGAGAAAGGCTCGACTAGTGTTCGAAAGAATCGGAATACTAAGAGAAAGTTCGACTAGTGTCTGGGAATTTTATGGCTAAACAATCAACAGGGACACTAAGAGACAGACTCAACTAGTGTCCGAAAGAATCAGAATATTAGGAGGAAGCTCGACTAGTGTTTGAGAATTTTACGGCTAAACAGTTAACCGGGACACTAAGAAAAGGGCTCAACTAATGTTTGAAAGAATTGAAATACTAGGAGGACGCTTGAATAGTGCCCAAGAATCTTACGCCTAAACAGCCAATCGGGACACTAGAAGAAGGGATCGACTAGTATCCGGAATAATTCAAACACTAAGAGAAAGTTTGACTAGTGTCTGGAGATTTTAATAGTTAAAAAACTAATCGGGATACTAGGAGAAGGCTCGACTAGTGTTAAAAAATTTTAGAGGGTTATAAAGCCAATCGTGACACTATGAGAAAATATTTGATCCTAGTCAGGGCTTAATTAGTCTTATACAGGTTAGGTCTTAGCCTTTCAGGGTACTTGACGTGAACTAGGACTTAAGTGACCTGACACGGATCAGAGATAAAGCTCGACTAGTGCTAGGGGATATGTTGAGGCGTCCCTCTTCTAAGGAAACCTCGGGGACTTACTGGATTTATAAGTCCGACCCGCTCAAGACTTACTGGGTTTACAAGCCCGATCTGGTATGAGAAAACCCTGGGAACTTACTAGGTTTACAAGCCCAGTCCGATTTTGGGGGCATCTCTTATCATCTTAGGATAAAGGCCCACCGTAGCACTAGGAGAAAGCATCTGACACTGATCAGGACTTAACCGGCCTAATGTAGGTCAGGTCTTATCCTTTCAGGATACCTGACATGAACTGAGATTTATACAGCCTGACGCGGATCTCATGAGGCTCAAACTAGTGCTAGGAGATTTTAGGATTTAAGAGTCAATCGTAACACTAGGAGGAAGCTCGACTAGTGTCCAAGAATTTTACGGCTAAACAATCAATCGGGATACTAGGAGAAAGAGTCATCGAGCGAATAGGCTCGGTATCAATAATCTATAACGAAAAGACAACCAAGAATAAAGTAGTATAGTAATAAAAAATAATGACAAATCTCGGGTTGAATCGAATCACCTTGGAGTTGGAGAGATCACCTTGAAATCCTAAGAGACAACCTTTAGGGGAGTGGAAGACAGTCTTCAAGGATGAGGTGAAGCAGCCGCCAAGGATGAGTCGAAATAGTTGTCAGGAATGAGGCGAAATGGCCTCAGGGATGAGGCAAAATAGCCTTCAGGATGAGACGAATTGCCCCCAAGGATGAGATGAAATGGTCCCAGGAATAAGACGGCTCTCAAGGATGAGAGGACTTCCCAGAGATAAGACAATTTTCCAAGGATGAGATGACTTTCAAGGATGACAGGGCTTCCCAGGTTTGAAATAATTTTCCAGGGATAAGACGACTCTCAAGGATGAGAGGGCTTCCCAGGGATGAGACGGTGGTTCCCAGGGATGAGATGGCTCTCAGGGATGAGAGGGCTTCTCAGGAATAAGATGATTTTCCAAGGATGAGATGATTTCCTAGGGATGAGACGACTCTTAGGGATGAGAGGGCTTCCCAGGGATGAGACGGTGGTTCCTAGGGCTAAGACGACTCTCAGAGATGAGAGGGCTTTCCAAGGATGAGACGGTGGTTCCTAGGGATAAGACGACTCTCAGAGATGAGAGGGCTTTCCAAGGATGAGACGGTGGTTCCTAGGAATGAGACGGCTTCCCGGAGATGAGACAATTTTCTAGGGATGAGACGACTCTCAAGGATGAGAGGGCTTCCCAGGGATGAGACGATTTTTCAGAGATGAGACGGCTCTCAAGGATGAGAGGGCTCCCCAAGGATGAGACGATTTTCTAGGGATGAGACAGCTCTCAAGGATGAGAGGGCTCCCCAGGGATAAGACGATTTCTCAGGGATGAGACGGCTCTTAAGGATGAGAGGGTTGTCCAGTGATGAGACGATTTTTCAGGGATGAGACAGTTCTCAGGGATGAGAGGGCTCCCCAGGGATGTGACGGCTCTCAAGGATGAGAGGGCTTCCCAGAGAAGAGACGATTTTTCAAGGATGAGAGGGCTTCCCAGGGATAAGACGAGAGTGATCCCCTGGATGCAAGGGGATCACCTGAGAGTAGAGAGTGATCTTGGGAGCGATGCTTCAATGGCTTTTCGTTCGGTCCCTACAGATGACGCTAGCTATTTGTGCAAAAAATATCTGTCGACTTTCATGCACCCAATAACAAAAATCTCCAATGAATTTCTTATAACAAACTAGGAATAGCCTATGGTTGAGAAGTGACTGTTTGGTATTTGTATTTGTGGTTGGACTTGGGTGATTCTCAAACTGTCTACATACCCCCCTTCTTCTCTCTTTTCTCCTTCTTCCTAGTTTTCTCTCTCTTCTGGTTCTTCTTCTTCTTTTTCTCTATTTTTTTTTCTCTCCGGTGAAGGAGGATCGAGCAACATATAATTCTTTTTGGGGGAGGAGATGGTGTTTTTATAAAGGAGATGGTGATTTAACATGTTATGATAGTAAGGTGATAGCCCTAAGAAGCCATAGGATAGCTGTATTTAAGAGGGGGTGAGAGCCACACCATTGATTTGATAGAAAATATACTGCAGGACTTCAAATCACCACCAATATAATCTAAATATCAATATTATAATTATAAAAATTATAATTAATATCTAATCAATCATTTATATCCTTTAAATATAATAAAAGAATTTATAAAAAAACTAAAAAAAATATATTAACAACTTTAAATATTAATTTTTTCCATTATCGCAATCGCTTTCACTATTACTAATATATTAAAAAATTATAATTAATAACTTATAATATTAAAAAATTAATTAATAAATTTATGTTATTAAAACCATAAAATTAAAAGAAAAACATTAAAATCATAAAAAAATAATTATATTTATCAAATATTAAATATTTTTATTGTATTAAAATTCTTAATATATATTTAGTATTATTATTAGCAAAATAACCTAAATTCTTTCGTAATTTTTAGTTAGATTTTTTAAAGAGAAATTTAAATTAATATACAAGTAAATTATTTTAATAAAATTTAATTGTTATTAATTAAAATATTTTTTGATAGATTTTTTCAATTTTTAAATGAATTTTTTTATTTTTAAAAATAAATTTAAACTAACGTATAAATATTTTATCGCGTTGAAATCACGTTGTGTCTAACACGGATACAATACGGAAATGTGATGATTTAAGAAGTGTTTGTCCTTCACATTAATTTAACGCAAGGAAAAAATCCATGGGTATGATATATAGCCGACATTAGACCTGTCAAACGGATTGGGTCAGTTCAGTTCGATTTGATCCATTGCGGATCGACACTTCAACGAACCGAGTTGAGCTAACTCATTTATTATGCAGATCAATATTTTAATGGTCTTAATCCGACCTGCGAACTAACAAGTCTAAACGAGTCGATCCGCGAACCGACTTTAAAAATTTTAAAATTAAAAAAATATATATATATAATACACTAATTACTAATAAATACAATATGTTAATACTAAAAATAAGTTTATAATCTAAATACAATATAAACTAACTATATTATAAATTAACATATAAAAATTTTAACAAGTCAAATAAAAATTTCATCAATAATTTTAAGTTTAAACACATGATCTCAAATCTAAAAATATATTAATTCAACATCACTTAATATTAATAAATAATAAGTTTAATATCATTATTAACATTCAAACATAATCAATCATCATCCAAATATATAGGCTAAAAAAAATTAAATTAATTTTTTTAATTAGGTGGGTTAAACGAGTTGGCCCGTGAGTTAAACGAGCTGGTCCGTTTAACCCGAAGGTTAAGCAGACCGAGCCAAATCGACCTGCGAATTAAACGGACTAATTTTTTTTTATCATAACCCACCTAAATGGTGGGGTTAAACGGACCGGCTCGTGGACCGCCGATCCGTTTGACAGCTCTAGAGATTCGTTGTATTGAAAGGGTGCAATGTTTTCATGTAATATTTCCATGTATTGTGTCATAAGTTGTGTCCAAATAAAACAACATAACTGTCATGGTATAACTGCCATTTTGTAGATTATAAATAAGCAGTAGAAGGCATAGAAGAAATGCATGAAAATCATTCACAAACTCAAATCTGTCTAGAGAGAGAATTGTGAGAATTCTTAAATTTATAAGTGACCCATTTTGCCTTCAAGTGTTGGGACGACTCTACATGCAACTACTAGTGTTACGATAGTGATCATTTCAATTCATCAAAATGAATTTTAATCCTATATATATGTATGAAATCTATGTATAATAAGTTTAAAAGTCAGTCTACATGTCAGTAGAGGCTTAGGTGTCAGTAGAGGCTTAGGAGGATGGGGTCAACTTCATCTCTCGTCGGTCACCCCCTGAACATACTAAGATGTGACAAAAAATTAGTTATATTCTTAATTTTAAAATCGTTATATTCCTATTTTCGAAATCAAATAAATTTGTGTTTTTGAAATAACATGTATTCCTACTTTCGAAATTAGTTTAACTCTATTTTTATAATCAATTAAATATATATTCAAAATTAGTAATATTCTTACTTTTGAAATCAATTTAAAAAATGCTCTCGAAATTATTGCAATATATTTTAGTGATGGGAATTTCTCCAATAGATATTTTCAACCAAAAAATATCGTTGTCATTTTTCACATTTAAACTATATCACAACATCTAAACGCATGTTTATATCGTTAAAATTTTTAAATTTTAAATAAATAGATCAGAGTTAAAATGAAAGAGATAAACTCATATCTTTGAGAAGTTTGAAAAATCTATTTGGGTTGTTTGTGTTTTGACGTTGTTGATTGGGTCGTGTTGCTGCTGATTTAGAATGATATAATGAGAGAAAATGAGAGGTTTCTTTTTTTTAATGATATAATGAGTATTATATTGATAGTTTGAAATTTGAAAAGTTTTTAATTCAGAATTTGAAAAGTTTTAGTTATGAAGGCAATTTCGTTAAAAAAAATTGTTTTAGTTTAGTTTAAAATGGTTATTTTAACATGACATTTTTACAAAATGTGATCATTTATGTCAATTTCCCCTTTTGTTTAATCATTCTCTGTTGTTTTTGCTTTAATCATTTTCGTTTTTCTCAGTTTCTTCGTTGTTGTTTTAATCCTTCTCTAATTTCTCAATCAAGAAGCTCACTAATGGGCCTGTTTTCTTTATGTTGTTGTCTCCCTTTTTCGTTCTTCTATATTTTCTGATTTCTCAGTCCTGTCATGCAACCTGCAGATTGATTCTGATTTCTGTCTTCATCACATATGGGTCTACTCTCTTCCCGTTTATGGATTGTCTCTGATATTTTTTTAGCAATATTAACTGATTATACAGTAATGGACATGAAGTAGGAAAATATTAATGCAAAGGTAGAAAAAATGGGGTTCGATAAATTGTGCTTCTATCACGTTTTTTTAATAATTGTGTTTTGTATTTTAGATGCCAAAATCCTTGGATTTTGAGACTTCAAACAATGAATTTTGGTTGAATTTGGTCCCGTATAATCAAAATGATGCACTGCCGACTCGTATTTCTTTTATTTTTTAAAAAAAAGTTAATAGGTATCATTTATTTATTTATTTTGTGTTGATTCAGGTGAAGCATATATATTTATCCAGCCAGTTTTTATGAAGAAAAAGAAAATGAACAAAGTTTAGGTACAAAGGGAATGATGAAGTCAATGATTGCACAAACGAGGTAATAGAAGTGCAGAGTTTTGAAGTAATGAACTGATGTGAACTAATAGGGGTAAATTCAAACTCCTCTTCTTTATGTCCTATTTGCTGCAAGACAAATAGGAGGAGAAATGAACACACTATTTTCCTGTAGAGGAACTAATATGAATTGGAAGAGCATTGGATATGCTTTAGCAGTAGAACTGATTCTCAGAAGCCAATTGCCTTAGACACCATGGGATGAAACAGATTGTTTTTTTTTGGATACAAGTACCGTCGACCCTCTTTCTGTTTCTGAGATGGCAAAAGATATTTCCACCCAATTGTTTATGAAGCGTAAAATTTGATTTAATATTTATTGATCATTAGGTATCCTAGTAATGCTTGTTTGGAATTTGGCATGCGATGTAGGCAGATATATCTATGCAACATTCTACCACTAGTTATTTAGTAGCTCAATGGCTCAATTTGTTCCTCTTTCAACAAATTCGATAATGTTGCTCATTCTATTTACATCTGTCTTCTTACTTATTCGATCCTATATAGATCAGTGATATTATTTGACTCTTATATTTATTAATTCTGCTGTTTCGATATACATGTTGCTCTTTCATCAAGTTCTGAGGGTTATTTTGTTGTCTGGTACTGGTTTGTTTGGCAATGATAAGATAGAATTCATATTAAATGAACGTAGTGTCCTAAATAGATCAGTGATTTTATTTGACCATTTTATATTTATTAATTCTGCTGTTTTATATAATTATGTTAACACAAATTTAATAAAATGGAATTCTTCTTGTATTCACTCACTCGCATTGCAGAGCACAGATAGAAATGAGGTATACTATTGCTGCAGAAAGTAATTAATCACCCCATCTTTGTTGCTATACAAAACAATGAATCACACCATCTTTTTTATTTATATTACTTCAAGTCAGTTGAAGTTTATCACTAGTAATTTTATGAATGCCTGAAATTCATTTGACCTTACAACTGTGAATCTGAAAGATATATAACAATGCTTGAATTTGTCCAGATTTGTTGTCATTTTCCAGTAACTGAGATGGGTTTTCTGAGTTTTTTTATTTCAGTGTCAAAGCTCTGGCAAAGTTATCTTCTAATAACATCTAGTTGATTACTTCCTTTTTCTCCTTTTCATTCCATTTGGAGCATTTGTATTTATTTGGCAATGGTTGAGATTAACGAAATCTAGTTAGTTTACTTCAAAAGCAGGAATCCTAATATCCCGGTATATTTTATGGAGACTGCAAGATGATGGATGTCTTTTTTCCTGACTCTCAAGTTTTGGAAGATCAAATAGAAATACCTTTGGTTGTCAGCATAAAGCTTCGAGCATCAATATTCTTTAAAATCAGAATTAAATTGCTATTGAAATATACAATTTGATTTGTTGATAATATAGTGTTAGGAAACTACACAGACGAAAAGAATCGCAAAGAACAGCGAGACATTAATTTGATTTTTTGCATACTTAATAATGGCTAGTGGTACTTTGTATAGGAAACAACCCAGATGGAAAAGGCTGATGAACAGAACCACAATTTGATTTGTTGAACGCTTGATAATATGAAACAACTCATTAAAAAAGGAAAAATAGTCAGAGCTCGCAGAAACAAGACTAATGATACAAAAATAAAAGGTATTCATGCCAATCTTTCTCTGCATACTCTGATTATTTGTCTATTGATGGATCAGTGAACAAACTCTTAACACGATTTAAATCTATTTAACAATTTATAATTTTCTTTTCTTATTTTACTTCCCAAACAATTAAGTCTCATGTCACTCCATATATATATATAGACAATAAAAAAATTTGCCTTTTAAAATTGGTATGAAGGAGAATCGATATTCGACCTCTTAATTTCACACCAACAGACCAAATCAAATTTAAACAGACTATCTCCTAAGAATAAAATAATTATAATTATTTTTATAGAATAATAATAAGAATGTAGATTTTTTTATACAAACGTATATGATATGATAATATTAATTAATCAAATATAAAATTAATATCACTAATCAGAAATAATAAATAATATGGATCAATTAGAACTAATATTATCATGCAAATGCATGAGTTTATGCAAAGTTTATAGAAAAATAATTTTATAATACAATAGACTTGTGGGGAACATCAAGCGTGTCCCAGTATTCAAGTATTATAAACTAAGCTAGTTAGCATCGAACAATGTTTCTGGTGAAAAGGGAAAGCAGTTAACACCAGGGATGTATCTCTCAAATTCCATTTATACATATATAATTAGCTGACATAAATTTCTACGTTTTATATAAGAAGAAAGAAAGAAAGACAAAATTTGTTCTCCTCTGATATATTGCTGCTGCCCAAGAACCGGCTCAAATGATTTCAACCAGTTCTCAGTTCAGTCATATCTATCAGTTAGCAGATTCTGAGTCTTAGGTTAATTTCAGTAATTTTCTTATTCCTCTAACATCTCTTTTCATCCTTTTATATTATCATTAGATCACTCTACGGTATGTTAACATGAAATTTCGATTCCTTTTAAGCATGAAAATAAAAATACTTGCAGCAAGGTTATATAATTTGTTTTCTAGACATACTTTTAAAATGGGAATGTTGTGTTGAATTGATTCGTATTATTTGTGTATTAAAATAACTTGGTTCTCTACGCCAAAGGGAACAAAACAGAATGTAGAATTTATTGAAGACACTAACATCAGCCTTTAGCAGATAATGATTTTTCCGATCTTTAAGTTTCTAACACAGTTGAAAATGCCAAGGATTGCTTATATGCTGTAATTTAATGGCTATAATAGGATCTTAAGTTTCTTTATACAAGAGTAAAATACATCACATCAACGGTTATAGAGCAGTGAAATTCAAGCGGTATGTATTTTTCATTTATGTAGTTATGTCAATGAACCTTCTTCGCCACAAACCACAGAAGAAATACAGACCCTTGAGTCAAAAGTTGAAACTACGGACATATAAAGGAACTTCATAACACGATAAGAATAAATGCGAACAGCTCAATTGCAATTGCAATTTCTCTTTCATAATGTACTGCATTTTGTGATTTTGCTGATAACGTTGCAAAGTGTCCAGAAACTAATGTTACGTAAACTTACATTAATTATATTATTTATAATTTTATTTAAAATGAATTGATGGGATAATCATTAAATATACGAACTTAATGTATCTGATTTAAAGTAAATTAAATTTGACATTTTAACGGACTAGTGAGATAGTTAGTATAAAATTATAGATTATACTGAATTTTTTATGGAAGACACAGTAAAATCAATTAAAATAATGAACTAAGTTATTCTTTACCTCTATATAAAAAATATAAATGGTTATTAAAATCTTAAAGTATTTTTATGCTATTGTAAAGATTGTAACGTACACGGATAATAGAGAAAAAATCTGAACTTAAAACATTATATTTATGGTTTAAATAGATACGTATCTTATTCTATAATTTTGTATCCTAACTCATATATCTACGGTTTTGGGATGAATTAATTTTCTTACAACTAAAAGAAACTATGCTTGCACTTGCTAAAAGTATCATAACAATATGAAATTTTTATTTCTTAAAACAGGTCTGAAAGATATAGTGTGAACTTCATAATATGAAGTCCCTTCAGATGTCAATACCCTTTTACTTGGAATTTTATCTGCATAATTATAAACCTTCATTATTTTTGAACTGCTGACAAACCATTTATCTTTCAAGAAAGTTTTAGTCCTTAAAATATGCCTCATCTTAACATGCTTTTGCTTTTCCTCATCTTCCCTCCAGTTTATGGGCTTTGAAACCCATAATATGTGAAGCGAGGTAAACCCACATAAGATTACATTTTAACAGGATGTGGTCAGTTATAACTGTGGGATTAATATTGTCTTGTTCGAAGAAACATAGGCATGTTTTCATGATAATACTAGTTTGAATTGACACAATCTTAACCCTAAATCATAAATCTAAATGATTTGCAATAAATTAAAACAGAAAGGACAAGAGTGGAATACCTTACAAGCAAGAACCGAACATCTGAGATACGTGGTTTGGCTAATGCCTATATCCATGAGACAAATACCTCAAATTAAGCTGTATTATCAACAATGGTGGTTATCTAAATGTAGAATACCTTACCTGATTCCCATCAAATCCATATTAGAGTAAATGATAGCCCAGAACGTGGATTACGGACCTAGAAATGTTGCCGCGATATTCATCTTCGACCACATCACGGGCTTACTTGGAGCAGGCAACCCAAATTCTAAATACACCCCAAGCTAATCTATAGGTAGATAAATGTGAAGAAAAAGCCATGGTAATCTGCTTTTTTATCCATCCACGGCCTATCAACCTCTTTATTATTATTTATTTATTTATATGTCCATGAGAATGCATGCATCTCCAATTACTCGGTTTTCAGAGAGACTTAGTTTTGATCAAATAGATGGGCGAGGAGAACTTGGAACTTAACCCTCCCGAGAAGGTTCTAAAACCAACCAAAATTTCAACAAACACTTATTCTCTGTGGCCCCCAACAAATAGAACTAGAATTGTTTGTCATAATCTAAATCTAAATCAAATCAGTGAAATATAATTTGAAGATCATACACAGGAAAACATTGATTTTCAATATTATGTTGGCTGTTAGCATGAAATCAAGACACATTTCTTGTTCTGAATATCTTTAATCTCATCTAACCAAGCAGAGCTATAGGCTGGACTAGAGTACATGAAGCTTCTTCATGTGTGAGAGGATAAGAGACTAATGGTTGTGCGTTTTTCACCTTCGTAAGTGCAATCATGATTGAAGAATTTGACCATCATGATGCTCATATTTTGTCCAATTCATCTATTCAAAAACATTGATATGATATGCTACTTGAGATGATAAAAACATGACATGATAATGCTCTTGACTTCAATTTTTTGTCCCTTTGCTTTATTTGATTTTTCCCTTCAATTCATTCTGCAATCCATTCTTTATTTATTTCCCCACACCCCACATAACTTCTTAAACCCTATGCATATATATTCAAAAGACAGCTCTTGAGAACCTATTTTTAGTTCACCAATCAACGCCATATTCTTTCACTTGTATTTTTTTTTCTTTTATTTAGAATTTACAAGATCATAGCAAATTCATGCATACATATAATTACTCCTAAATCATACATATTTATTTAATGGCAATATTTATTCTTTTATCATTGGGTTGTTCAACTGAATTTTCATATGCCCATTTCATATTATTGCTTGTATGGTAATCTATCTTCATTTTTTTTATTAAACAAAATGATAGTTATACACCTTTCAGTTGCTCCCACTAATTATTATAAAAAGAAAAAGGAACTCCAATCAAAATAGAAGAATCTTCAAGTATCTAATATGGGTTTAACTAAATAAACCACCTCTAGCAAAACAATTATTATTATTTTTTTACAATTTAAATTTTAAGTACCCCCACCCCCCACTTATACCTTCTCCATTGTTGCACCTTGTCATGTGCAAGTGCAACACGCAACTAAATGGGGCAATGTGGAAGAATATTAAAAAAATGAAATTTATGTAATTATATCATCATAATGATTAAAAAAACGTTTAAAGAATTGAACTCAATTTCTTTGGTTATAAGCAATCCAATGAATTTAGATACATACCCACCAAATCTCATTTTTTAGATTTTATACAGTAATTATACAGTGATTAAAACTTATACTTTTTAGATATGGGGCACCCACTTAAGAAAATGACAATTATAATCTTTCAATCATCAAAATCTCTGGTGACCTTATTAAAGTATAATATTAAACTAAAGCACCAATACGAATAGTATTATTTATACACATATATATAAAAGAAAAAAAATAATCAAATTAATCAAACCACTATTGACTACTTGAAAAAGTATAAAAAAAATTGGGTAAATAATGGTGGGTTGCTTGCTCAATCAAACTATGTTAATAGGAGAATTGGATTCACCCCACAAGGCCAACAAAACAAGACCCACAGCAATATATATATATATTTTCTTTCTTCAACATAGCCAATTAAACTCTTTTTTTTTCAAAATTAAAAAAAAAAAAGCCTATTAAATAAATAATAAACATAAAATAAAGATTTACTATTTTAAAAAAATTGTTAGGGACCGTTACTACCAATCAAGCCTACGAAAATGTAAATTATTGCTTCCTCGTTTTTGTTTAATATAAAATATGTTGAACGATTATATAATTATGAATCACGAGGAGAAGATTAAGATAGCTAATAATAATAATAATAATAGTAGTAGTAGTAGTCGTAGTGATTAATTGGATGAAATAAGTAGAGAAGATGGTAGCAATGATGCCATTCGTTGTTTATGACAGCTCAGTTTTAACTCAAACTCTGTAAATTATTATTATTGTTAAAAAAAATTATTGCATGAAAAATGAAATGAAATTGCCAATAACTACTCCCACCCACATTGTATTATGTCCCACTCACATTGTGTTATGAGTAATGTCGTCGCAGGAGATCCAACCTCAGATGCTCTCCTGTCTTCTTCACACGTGCCATGGTCTGTATGCACGTCGGCTATAATTCCATATCTCTGTTCCAATTTCCAAACTTGCACAAACTTTAACTTTTGTTGATATAATAGCATCCGGTCCAGTTCCCTCTGTTAATATTTTTTTATGAATAAGAACATAGTTTGTAAGTTTGCATTAAATAGATCCTTAATCTAATACTAAAACAATCAAGTTTGCATTAACGTCCGCTTCCCTCTGTTGATAAAAATTTGAAGTTTTTATTAACACGATATTGTTAATAATGTACCATACATTGTCCTCAATATTTGTTGGCACTAGTGACCATTTGACAGTTTTTATTTTTGCTAATTTTTAATTTTCAAATAATTTTGAATATTAATGAATTTTTATGCAAATAATAATATTATTTTAATAATGTTTTCTATAGACATACATTTTAAATAATAGTTTTATATAGATATAATATTTAAAAATAAGTAATATAATAAATTAGACTTTTTTACATTTATATATATGTAAATAGTTAAATAAAATTTTGTCAAAAACACCCATCTATTTTTATTTCACAACTGCTGACTTTATGTTACACTATGATAATACTGAGAGTTCATTATATATAGCTTGTCAATTAAAACTTTTGCCAGTAGAGTTCTTATAAATAAATTTTTTTTAAAAAATTATTAATTATTTAGTTATTAAATATATTTTACACTAAAAATTGTGTAATTATCTTAATAAATAAATTTTCTTAAGTTATGTTATAAAATGAGTAAAGAAAAATTTTTAAAATAAAATAATTTATTTTAAATAATTTAAATTTTTAAAAAATAAAAAATTTATACTTCCTAAAACATAAAATTTAAATTTCTTCCTATGACAATTAAATGACAAAAATAAAATTTTGATCTTAATAAAAATAATACTAAGGATATAAAACTTTATACAAACTTTTGTATATAAACTGACATATTATAATTGTATTGTTTGTCTCATGGTTCTTGTTTATCAATGCACAAAATTTACCTTAGCCTTATGCTGGTTTGGAGGTTATCAGGTTGACTTTGAGCATCACATAGCATAATGATAGTAACTTCTATTTTATGGACTTGTAAATACAAAGGAGTTATGAGTGGTGCCAACTTCCTAATAAAGAAATTCTGATACTTAAAATAATAATAGGAAATGAGACAAGAGAAGGAAAAGAAGAAAAGAGTGGCAAAGACTAAGGTGTATTTTTTGTGATTATCTTCTTGTGTTTTCCATGGTTTTTGGACGAGGAAAGTGATGAATAATAGGGTCTATTTTTGTTGACGGAGCTTTTCCAAAAGTTAAGAAGTTAGTAGAATAAAAGTCTAATCTCTTTGATATTGGAGTCGACTTCTTTTAAAAGATTTTTGTCGTGTCTTACAAATATGTCTATGTAATCATTGGAGAATATGAGAGGCTGATATGTTTACTAGAAGATGGTGTGTAATCTTTAGTTGATTTGACTGCGCTGTCATCATTACTTAGGATTTTCACTGTTTTGTTAATATACGCAAGGAGTGGTCTGATATGCGATAGTGACTTGCTGAATTTGGGAGAGAAAAATGCCTGTGCAGAGTTTGACACTTGTCTACCTTGAAAGTTGATTGCATGGTTTACCAAATGATTAGGGTTTAACATGCTAAATCATGTAGTTAGGGTTCGAAATCACAAAATTAATGAAAACAAAGCTTACATCACTAACATTTAATGATTAATTGATTAACATTAACCCTAAAACTATGGTGTCTTCAAGAGATTAAACCCAAATGCTCCAATTCCCCTTATGGCTGAATATAGAGAGATAAAAGCTTCTTGAGATTTTTTTAATTTTGAAATTATCTCTTAATTTCTTAAAAAAATAAAAAATGACCCATATTTATATTTTCTTCCTATTTACTTAAATGCCTTTGACCTTTTAGTCAATGAAAAATGACTCTCAAAACTTGTCAAGGAATCTTTGATTAAACTTATTTTAATTTTTTTTATATTTTTAAATATTAATGGAATGTTGTAATTTATTTTAAGTTATATTTAGGTTATTAAACAAAGTTCTTGAATTTATTAAACATTTTAACACGTAAACTATTTATGCTTTTCAATCTAATATTATCTCTGAGAGTACTAACTTTTTTGTGGATAATATTTACTATCTCTAAAATCAAGAACAAGTATAAGTTATTGGTTGTGATCTTTTGGGTTCACTATATTATTAGTCATGAGGAGAAATCGATCTCATTGATCTAATTTCGAACCATTCAATTACTCAACGACTATGATTAACATATAATATTGTGCAATAGTCCTTAAACTACAATAAAGAAAGTTTTAATTGAATCTTTTATACTAGATTGTATGTTTCGTATGGATAAATTTTTTTCATTTGTCTAATTCTTACTAAGTTATGGCTTACAGATGTCAAAAATCCTAAACTCAGTTTTCACTCAGACTAATTGTCATTATACACTGAACTCGTTACCATGAAGCTCTTTCATATAACTATTAAGTACTTTGATAAAAGACTTAGTTTTCAGACATTTACCAAAGTCTAACTGGAAACTCAAATCTGGACCGAGTTAATGAAATCTCAAAATCCTTTATATCAAGTCACGGATCTCGTATTGACAATAATCATTTGTATCATGATATAAACAAAATATGACCAAATCAATTTTAGTATGCAAAACATGATTAGTTTGACATTTATACACCCTATGAATCATGTGCATCGATACTGAATAACAATAATGATATCCCATGGTAAAGGAATACTTTGCATACAAGTACAATCATATAATAATCATTGATAATATACTTTCGTATAATTTATCATATCCTTGATCACGTTTAAAAAATAATTCTTTAACTGTTAGTTCATACTAATATCTTAATAATATGACTATCATATTATCCGGACTAATATCATCTTATGATATTCACCAGATCTTATGATATTCACCAGAGATATTTACTATGCTTACAATACAATATCGATACCTAGTCAATACGATTTTTGTAGGGAATAATTTAAATAATTAAATTATCTAAGTAATTCATATATATACTTTATCATTAGTATGTATAATATACACATATAAAAATAAAACATTTTCTTTATTAATGAATATGTACAACACATATTACAAATAATAATTCAATATAAAATGCCCAAAACTGATAATATGAATGATTTTAAGGCATGCATAACTAACAAACTTGTAGTTGTATTAAAGCCATTTGCTGTTATATTTTATACCCATCTTCTCAAAATGCTGGTCCAGTTGCTTCATCATTTTAGTAAATTTAGCACCAATAAACTCTCTCAAAATGTGATACTTTCGCTGAATATGCTTAGGTTTTTGGTATGCTTTTAGTTGCTTGTATGGTACCTTTAGCTTATACTATTTAATAGCTATCACAGCAATAGTTACTCTATTGACTATTCGTAGCACGATCTTAGTGCACGATAGTACAGAATTATTCTGTAGTACCTTCAAAGATATACAAAAATGAAATATGGCAGAGTCAATAACCCATGAATAAATATTAAAATTAATACTTAATTCATATTCAATAATATAACTGCTATACATATCTGTCTTACCCTTCTTAAGACTGTCGAGATATTGAGAACAATTCCTCTTCTAGTATCCTTTGATCTCGTAATGGAAACACTTTTCTTTTGGCTTCAATTTGGATTGTTTAGGAGTCTAAGCTTTTTGGGTTTCTTTTTCTTAGGTCCTTTTAGACCTTAAGATGAGCGTTATGGTTTTTATCAATCCTACTAATAGTGGCCATCTAGACATCCTCATTCTCTTTTCCCTTATTATTCTGTTTATAGCATTCTTAAAGCTCATTACATAACTTGGGGAGAGTACACTCAATTCTGTTCAAATTATAATTTGTTGTAAATCCTTTATAATTGGGTAGAAAGATTAAAGAATCATATTAACTTTGAGGTGACTGGTCATAATGATGCCATAAACATTTAATCGATCAATCATGTTTATCATCTTAATGACATGATCATTGGATAAAGCTTCCTCTTTGAGTTTCATGTTAAATAAGATGTTACATATCTCGTATTCAATGACTCGAGAGTTCTCATCATACAACTCTTATAAAGACCTGACTATCTCAGACGTATATTTTATACTCTTTTGTCGTGTCTATAGCTCCTTATTCATCAAAGCTAACATGTAGAGTCATACTTTATGATTATCTCCATTCTACTTATTGTAGGCATCCTAATCTTTCTGAAAAGCATTAACCTTTAGTGATATAGGCAGTTTACCTCCCAAAATATAACTAATTTTTTCAAAATCGAGAACAATTATTAGATTTTATAGCTAGTCCTTTATGATTGAATAAAAGATTGTTATCCAAAATTTTTGCGAAAAATTTGATGACGACATTCTGTTGATCATTGAGAGAGAATTGAAAAAATTCAAAAAATAGTTGTTAGTGTATTAAATTACAAAAATGAATTCAACAATTGAATGTATTTTATTAATAAATAACGTTGATCACATCAACTCTCACTATCTAATTTAAACCCCACATTCCTCAATGTAAGATTTAAAAGTTTTGTTAGATTTTCAAAACTAATAAGTATCAAATTCTCATTTAAAATTAATTGACCTCACATAATAAAAATTTCGAGCAATTAACTTCATTGAGTAAAGAACTATTTATTTTTTATAAAACATACAACACTTGATATTTATCTCTTTTCCCTAATTTCAGAAACCTCATATAATAGAAATTTTGGTGTTTTACAATAATCATATTTAAACTATTATACCTTTTAGAATAATAATCTAATCTCAATCTCACACAATTGATTTTTGATTAAGACTGAATATTACTGAAAACCAAATAAGCCAATTCAAATATATAAATCTCGTACCCCTCACACAAAAGAAATCTTGAAGTAAGAAATTTATGTAAAAGAAT
Organism: Trichilia minutiflora; assembly: GCA_035590515.1. Classification (NCBI taxonomy): domain Eukaryota; kingdom Viridiplantae; phylum Streptophyta; class Magnoliopsida; order Sapindales; family Meliaceae; genus Trichilia; species Trichilia minutiflora. Next base: position 9,430,435 of record JAVXUL010000020.1, read on the forward strand.
TATCAATTATGCTACAATAGGAGGCAAAACATATGATAATTATTAAGGAGATTTTTAAGCACTCAGTTATTCACATCTCATGTAAATACTCTCTTGACTCTGACAGTTTTCGTAAAAATGTCTTTTAGAGCTGAGCATTTACACATATAATTATTCATCCCATGAACAATTATAATTTTATACATATATATACCCATGTTTATCATATATACATTTATATATTTGTACAACAAGTAAGATTTTAGCATATAATCCTAACGACACTTTTTGTTCACTTCGTCAAGATTATTTAACAAACAATTAATCTCGATGTTTATTAAGTTTAAATTATTCGTCTCATGAATAATTATCCTTATGGTTAAATAATGATGCTCGTTAAGCACGAGTGAATTTTATTAAAATAATTTTAATAACAATATTAATCAATATATCAACTTTAGGCCAATTATATTTTGCCAAAAATAATCAAATAAATAATATATTAATAATGATATTATATTTTTCATAATTTATAACATAATTTATAAACCTTTTATAAATTATTAATAATTATAAATGCCATCACCATGATATCATATGACATTTATTATCATACATGCATCATATTACACATATGTATATGCATTATCTCATAGTATATACATATATGTATAACCATTTAATCAAATTAAAAAGCTAACCATATCCTAGATTTTAATCAGCCCACATTAATCACCATTAACAAACCTTAACTTAAATGACAATTCATCAAATGAATTGATTATTTATTAAACAACCATTCATTAATGTAACTACCATCATGGCCAAATATCAAAACAATTATTTAATGATCAATTGAACATTATTAACTCTTAATAACATTTATACAAGACCATTAAGTTTGCTTAACACTTAAACACACTTCATTACACAAAAACATAACCTTTATGTATTTAAATCATTATGATTGAATATTATAGGGTTCCCAACATGATCATCACAATTTCATCTCATGAAATTAATATCAAATCATGAATTAAACACATGAAAACACAACCATTGCATATCATTTTAGATCATGGCTGAATATGTCACCTTACAAATCCATCATGTTTTAACTTTTCCATCACATGAAACCAATGCTTTCAACATGTTATCCATCATCATACGAGAGTACTAATCATATTAAAACACGTAGATGATTACCTATTCATCATCTTTCCCATAAAAACACATTATCAAAACATTAATCCTAAAATCTCCATAACCAAACCTATTCTTCAATCAACAAAACCATTAACAATAATACCACATCAAGCATATAATCAACATATTCAATAGCTTTGATACCATTTTGAAAGTTGATTGCATGATTTACCAATTGATTAGGATTTAACATGCTAAATCATGCATTTAAGGTTCCAAAACACAAAATTAATGAAAATAAAGCTTAAATTACTAACTTTTAGTGATTAATTGATGAAGATTAACCTTAAAACTATGGTGTCTCTAAGAGATTAAACCCAAATGCTCCAATTCCCCTTATGGCCGAATATAGAGAGATGAGAGCTTGCTAAGATTTTTTCAATTTTGAAATTTTCTCTTAATTTCTTAAAAAAAGAAAAATGACCCATATTTATATTTTCTTCCTATTTATTTAAATGCCCTTAACCTTTTAGTCAAAATCAAATGACTCTCAAAGCTTGTCAAGAAAGCTTTAAAATAGTAAATATAGAATATCACTTAAATCTTCATTTATCAACTTTGTAACAAACAATCCTAAGTCTGTTCAAACTTGTTTTAACTAAACTTATTTTAATTTCATTTATATTTTAAAATATTTGCAACTACTTTAAGTCACATTCAGATCATTAAACAAAGTTCTCATTTTGTTAAACTATTTAATGTATAAATTGTTTACGTTTTTTGATCTAATATTATTTTTGAGAGTATTAACTCTATTATGAATAATATTTACTTTCTTTAATAGCAATAATAATCATAAATTATCTATTGTGATCTCTTGGATTTACTATAGTATTAGTCATAAGCCAAAATTGATCTCATTGATCTTGTTTCAAACAATTCAAGTATTCAATGACTATGGTTAATATCTAGTAATATGTCATAACCCCTAAACCACAATGAAGAAAGTCTTCATCAAATCTTTTATACTAGATTGTATATTTTGTGTGAATAAATTTCTTTCATTTGTCTAATCCCTGCTAAGTTATGACTCACAGATGTTTAAAATTTTTAACTCAACTTCTGCTCAAACTAATGGTTATTATACATTGAACTCGTTTATTATAAAACTCTTTCACGTAACTATTAAGTGCTTTGATCAAAGACTTAGTTTCAGGCATTTATCAATGTTCGACTAGGAACTCAATTTCGGACTGAATCAATAAAATCTAGAAATCCTTTATATCAAGTTAATAAATACTATATTAACAATCATTCGTATTCTGATATAAATAACACATGATCAAACTAACTTTAATTTTAAAACATGACTAGTCTTGCATTTACACACCATCTAAATTATGTATATCTATACCGAATAATGATAATGAAATCTCAGGTCAAAGGAGTACTTTGAATACTAGTACAATCATATGAGGAATCATTGACAATATACTTTTTTATTCATTATATCTATGGTCATGTTTGAAAAATAATTTTTTAACTATTAGTGCGTTCTGATGTTTTAATAATATGATTATCATGTTATCCACACTAATATCATCTCATGATATTCATTAGAGATATTCATTGTACCTACAGTACGATATTGATACCTGATCGGTATGACTTTTGTAGAAAATAATTTAGATAATTAAATTATCTGTATAATTCATATGCAAACTCTATTATTAGTATATATAAAAAAGAAGAAGTAGTATACATATATAAAATTAAAATATATTCTTTATTAATGAATATCTACAGTATATATTATAAATAATAATTAAATATAAAATACCCAAAGTCAACAACACAATTTGTTTCAGGGCATACATCACTAAGATACCTTTATGGCACTTTTCATTTTTAGTTGTGCCTGATTATAGTGGTCAGAGGTGAGTTGGAATGTGATAATTTCTAACTCGATATGAGAATCCTTAAGGCTTCGCCCAAGGACATCCTTAGATGTTCCTTATAAGTTCACTTCAAGGATTTGGAATAATATCCTTGACCCAAAGACAATGTGAGTAAAGCTAATAAGGCCCCAACATTAGAAGCATGCCATTTAAGCTACTTCAGACTTTGACAATATGATGAAGTTTATGATGTGGTTAGAGGATGATAACATGGTCAGGGTATTGATGTGGATGAATGTCTACCCATGCTAGCCATAAAATGTATAGTAATATATATTTTTTTATTTTTAGAGTCTAGTCACATTACCAAGCATTAACTTTTGTCATTTTGTAGCTGTTAATTCTATCCCAAGCATCTAGTTCTCCCAGTTTTGAATAAAAATTCTTTGATATTTTATTGAAAATGGCTCAACCTTATAATGTAGAATTGAGTAGGCCAACAAATGTTAAAGGATTTGGAATGACTAAAGGAGATTGCATTTTTAATGCTTAAATTGATGGCATTTAGTTGTCTTCTTATTGGGCATAATTATCATTACAATGTTATTTTACCCATGTCATGACCCGACCCGTGGGTCCCACCTGTGACAACGTCACAGACCTCCAGGGTGTACCCAATAACAAAGAATACAACTTGTAGGCCTGTAAGGCTTTCACAAAAGTCCTGTTTTCACAAATATTTTTCAAGCACTTCCAAAACAATCCTGCCTGACACCCAAACTCCAAAGGATTTAAAAACAAAACCACAAGTACATCAAGTATTTACAAGTACATAAAGATTAACAAAAACATTTAATCAAATACTTTTCACAGGGATCAATATATCCCAAAATGAATTTCAATTACATATTATAAATCTGTTTGTCTGTTATAACAATTTCAGAAATAAAAGAACAAGAATGACTCCCAGTGGACTAA
>JAVXUL010000020.1:9434535-9452003 GCA_035590515.1 Trichilia minutiflora
ACATATCTCCGGCCATCTTTTGTTTTGTACTACAGCTAAAAGAAAGCTGACGATAATCCCGGTTGAAGCTTCGGGATTATTCAGAGCGGGATTCATTTTTCGCATAAATAAGAAAATTTAAATGTATTAATTGATAATGGAATTCGCTTCTCATGTATAACTGTTACTTCATAGATTACCAGATTTTGCTGCATAGATAAGAAAACCTGTGGTGTAATAATGCCACTTAGCTCAAAAATATACTCTGAGTTTGCATATGTTGATGATGATAGTTTCTATATCTATTGTGTTATACCCTATTTTAATGGTGAAGGAAAAAATATGGCTGATATTAAGTATTGTTCTGTGGAGAATAGATTGTCTTTTAACATTGTAACGTTGATGAGTTGAGTCTAGTGATAATCATCAATGACAAATTGGCTAAGTTACATGGTAGATATATATAAATTTGATGATGAAAAATTTTAAATATCAACTATTTTGATGGTCCAAAGAGAAGGTATAATTGAATACAGATGTTAGAACTCCTGAATTTTGTCAGTATGTTTAATGGTCTGTTTTAATTTTATTTTCTTGAACGACTAATCCCAAAAGTTGAAAAAGCCTTAAAAATTAAATAGTAAAAGACTGCACTTCCCTATTTACTTCAAAGTCATTTTCAAAGATAAAGTGCTTAAGATGTGAGAAAAAAATATGTTTACTCCAAGATAAGCTTGAGAAATCAGGGAATGATCTGTTTTATCACCAAATCAAAGAATTTCTATACCGTGCATGCAGTCTTGTAGATGGCCATTTGAAACAAGGACATCGCCTTCTTATAAAATTCTAATTTCCTACATAGGCTTCCATTTACCACAATAATAATATTGGTGTCCATTGCCACCACCTTCTTGTTGAAGAGCTTGATGTTGTCAAGTCAGCCAAGGATCCATCGCCCCCATACATATGTGTATGTGTGTGTATAGATATGTTCATTAATCTGTCATCTTGTTATGTGGCTATCAATTTTGTGGTAAAGAATTTCTTATTGACTGCCCATGTACCTATAATCATAAAGCTAGATGACTTCCTCATATTTTCTAATGAATTCAATATCTTCTGATAATGATATATCCATGAGTTGTTATTTCTTGCCAATTAGGAGTTGATGCTCTTTCTGGTATGCCAACTTTGATTTTGGGAGACTATTTAGAAAGGATGAAAATATGGCCGAGAAAATTCTTTTCTAAAGTAATATATTTATGTTGTTATTGGTGTATGTAATTGTGCATCCAAGGTGTGTAGTCGGGTGATTCTATTTTATAAGAGATGACTGTTTTGCGTCTGTCTTGGGTTTGATGAAGTGCATTCTTTGTAAGAGTCTGGTGCAGTCGTGAGTTTTATCTGAATTATCTCTTCCATGTGACGGCTGTCTTGCGCCTATCTGATGTTTGGTAGATTAAGATTTTTCACGTATACAAAAATCCCACGTGACGGTTGTCTCGCGCCTGTTTGGGGTTAAGTAAATTAAGGTTTTTCATGCATACAAAACAAAACAAAACAAAAAAAAAAAAAGGTGTATGTAATTATAAAAATATCATCATTTTCTTAAGGTTACTTGGCTATAGTGTTGGCCTTACAAATTATCCTTATTTCAAAGTTTTGTACTGTCTATCAAACAAGACCCTTTAAATATTAATATTAACTTCGTTCTTTAGTATTTTGATAACCTCCTATTATGTTAAGCCGTTATTATATACATAAGATTAAGTTATTTTTTTATATTTTGAATAACAAAAAAGCAAATTATATTTTATTTTAAAAAATAATTTTGTAATAATACTCTTAAACAAATTTTTGTTCTTAAACAGTTTCCAAGAATATTATCTTAAAAATATTATCAAATGCATTATAAAACTCTTTAATTTAATAATTTCAAATCAACTTTTTTTTCCTTTTTATGGCCAATTGCCCGTACACAAGGACTTTTCAAGTGAACGAAGAAGGCCCATTTTGCCTAGGGAGGGCAATTGAGTAATGTTTTGGGGTGAACATCATACCTGTATATATACTTGCAAAAAACATAAATAAACTCCTGTCATTTCTAAACTAGCGACGAATTTACTTCATAAATCATACCCAACTTGCCTTTGCTCCTCCGTATAAATTCTTCTTGTACCTACAAATAAATTCGCAAATTATAAATAAGTATTTATTAAACTTTTTATTGAATTTTAAAGTTAATAAAAAATATAAATCTTCCCTTTTTATTTGAATATTATTTAAAATTGATACACAAATTTTGTATTCTAACTAAGTAAGGTAATATATTATATGAACTTTTAAGAGTGTTTTTGTAGTAAAAATTTATGAGACAACTATTTTACATCGATTTTAAATTTAAATTATCATAAATTTTTTATTAAAATATTTAAAAAATCATACCGTTAATTTATCAGTCAGTTGTTAAACATTAATTTTATTTGATAGATTAAGATTTTTTTTATATATAAAAAAAATAATACGTCATATGATACTACTCTCACTGAGTAATATTTTCATTATTATTCGATATAATTTTTTTTATTATATGTATTTTTTTATCATATATGATATTATGCCTTTTATTATTGAAAAATATACTAAAATACTTAATTTTTTAAATCAATTTTTTAAAATAATCATGTTAAAAAATATTAACGAAAATATTTAAAAATTTATTTTTTGAACAATTTTATCAATGTTTAAAAATGTACTTTCGAACATTATATTTTCGAACATAATAAAAAAATACTCACTTTTAAACATAAATATATCTTGTTTGAAAATATACTTTCGAACATAATAAAAAACACTAATTTTTAAACACAGATAAAATTATTTAAAAAATTTATTTTTAAATATTTTGATTAATATTTTTATGATATAAATATTTTAAAAAATTGATTTAAAAAATTGGGTATTTTGGCATATTGGATGGAATTAGAATCTCAGCATTCCTATGAATGTGGAAGATCACAGTATAATGGAGAATGATAGATTCTCCCTATAAAATAAATAAATATCACACATTTTTTTATGGGGTATGTAATAAAATCAGAATCATCCATTATATCCTATAGATGACTCTAATTTTAACACACATTTCATAGCGATGTGTGACATTTGTTTAGTTTATAAGGGGGATTTGGGATTCCCCCGGTATAATTGCCTGAATACGAATATTCAAACCGCGTTTAAAAGATTGCATATAGAGGTGACTCTGGCAGGCCGTATTGACTTTCTGTCGAAAGTCAAATTACCTTGGTGTCCTTTTCTTATAATATCTAGAGTTATTATCACTTACCTTCCCTAAACTTTGTGATATTATCATATAAATAATTTTTTATTTAATAGACACTTACCAATCCATGTTAAGTCCTAGTTTAGTATCAGTTTAATGAATTTTTGTAAAATACCTCTTAAACAAACAAGAATAAGGAGAATTTTTTTTTATAGTAACTGTATACAAAAAAAGTTGATAAGCAATTATTGTAAATTATTTATCATTTAAATAAAATATATCATTCAATAATTTTATTTTAAAATTTTAAAATCTTATTTTATTTTATTATTAAATTGTATTTAATTATGAGATAATAATAATGTTTCAATGGGTGTAGAAGATTATTTTTTTAGATTATAAACAATAACAGATGTTATCATGGGATTTTTTTAATTATTTAATTTTATATTAATAAATAATTAAATATATATTTTTAATAAAAGAATAAATATTTTATTTTTTTATTATATTTTATTATTGTATAAAAATATAAAAATAATATTAGAAAATAAGAGATGTAAAAAAGTACATAGTTTTCCATATCTTTAAAAAATGTGACAATATTTCAAAGCTGAGGGGAGGTAAGTCATAATACTCCATCCATCGATGCTCCCCATTCTATTTGATACCTAACCTTAGAAGACCAAGGATGTTTTTGTAATTACAAAATGTCAAATATACAGAAGGTTCGCTGAGAGAAGCCACTAAATGAAATCAAAAACTCTTCTTTCTTCTTTTCAGGAAGAAACCTCCCTGTTAATTTCCCATTTCATCCGTTTGACATAGTACAAGATAGATTTTGAGTTTTCTTTGCAGAGAATACATTGAAGGTTGCCAGAAATATACTTGTAAGTACACGTTCCTTTTGTGTTAATAAAATCTTGTTCATGTAAGAACTATATCTTACAAAAATTTAATTAGGTTTGGCATAGTACAGACACAGAATTCGTTTCTTTTTTATTTTCTTTGAATTATTATTGAGCAATTTGTGGAAGAAATGAAAAGAAAATGAGTGCTATTTATGGTATAGAATTATACCTTCTTTCAATTCTTGCAAGTTGTTTGTGCTTCGTTATTTTTGGACGTTGACTCAGGTATGAACCGCCCACTGAGCTAGCGAGTTTTGAGATATTGCTTAAATGGCATTTAACAGTCACAAAGAGTATGTACATGATTCATGTTATAGCATGAGCTTATGAATCCTTCGTATCATTGCCAATTCATTTATAATTAATAAGAAGTTAAGCCAATATATTCAATGTTTAACTTAGATTAGACATTAAATTGCTAATAGAATTTTCTCATGTATGATAATAATATGTAATTGTTCAAGAAGATGACGTCTATTTTATCCGTTGACGTAAATGTTCAATAATCTGAAGTTTTTGCCTCGCTTCAGATTTGTCAGGAAGAACACATGGCGGATGCTGTGGTACAGTTATTCTTGGAAAGGCTACTTAATACTCTTTCAGAGCAGACTCGCTATGTGAATGAATTCAGGGACCAGTTCGAGAGGTTACAGAGTGAGCTACAGTTCATGCAGATCTTCCTCACAGATGCAGACAGGCTCAAGAGGAGGAGCAAGAACCAAACACTACGCAAAGTCATGGCAGATTTGCGGGAGCTGATTTATGAAGCCGAAGACATTCTGGCAGATTGTCATCGCCAATCAAGGGATGATGACCAACTTTCCAATGGATGGTGGACTTGTATCCAGCCTCCAAATCTTTCATTTCAATATCGAACTGGAAAGCGCCTCAGAGAGATCAATGAAAAAATCACTCGCATTAAACAAAACATGTCATCTTTTCTTAATGTCCCCCTCTTTGCTCGGACAGACACAATGGATGCACGCAATGACCCGCAGAGCAGATGGAGTGGCCCAGTATATGATCATACCCAAGTGGTTGGATTGGAAGGCGATACAAGGAAGATTAAAAATTGGCTAGTTGAAGCCGAGGGAGGGATATTGGCAATTGGCGTTGTTGGAATGGGAGGTTTGGGAAAGACCACAATTGCCCAGAAGGTCTTCAATGACAGAGAAACAGAGAATTGGTTTGAAAGAAGAATGTGGGTATCTGTTTCTCAAACATTTACTGAAGAACAAATCATGAGAAGTATGCTAAGAAACTTGGGTGATGCAAACATTGGCGATGACAGAGGGGAATTGTTGAGGAAAATTAATCAATATCTTTTAGGGAAGAGGTATTTGATTGTTATGGATGATGTCTGGGGAGAAGACCTTGCTTGGTGGTTTAGAATCTTTGAAGGATTGCCTAAGGGAAGAGGAAGTAGTATTATAATTACTACTAGAAATGAGAGAGTTGCACAAAAAATGGGAGTGCAGAAAGCTAAGATCCATGTACCAAAATTCCTCAGTGAGGATGATAGCTGGTTGCTGTTTCGGAAAATAGCATTTGCGGCAACTGGAGGTGAGTGTATGTTCCCTTCACTACAGGATGTTGGAAAAGAGATCGTAGAGAAGTGCAAGGGTCTTCCATTGGCAATCAAGGCAGTTGGAGGAATGATGCTCTATAAACCACCAAGCTATCCTGAATGGAAGCGAACCGCAAACAATTTTCGGGATGAATTGTTGGAAAATGATGATTCTGTGATGGCTTCACTTCAACTTAGTTACAATGAGCTACCCCCTTTCCTAAAATCATGCTTCCTCAGTTTCTCTCTTTATCCTGAGGACTGTGTCATAAGAAAAGAGCAATTAGTTTACTGGTGGGTTGGGGAGGGATTTGTCCCACTGAGAAATGGTAGATCTTCAATTGAAGCCGGAGAAGATTGTTTCTCAGGGTTAACAAACCGGTGCTTAGTAGAAGTGGTTGATAAAACTTACAATAAAATGATTAGTACATGTAAAATTCATGACATGGTTCGTGATTTGGTGATCAGAGTGGCAGATGAGGATGCCTTTTCAAGACCAGATAGCATGAATTGTCGTCATTTGGGGATCAAAAATGACATGAAGACGCAGCAGCTTACATCCAATCTAAAGTTGCGAGCATTGTTGTCCACAAACAAGACCGCTGAAGTGAACAACATTATCTCAAGTATTGCAACAAAGTTTGGTGAGTGTCGATATTTGCGAGTTTTAGATATTTCCAGATCCATCTTTGAAATGCCTCTTAATGGTCTATTATCTCATATTGGTTATCTTCAACACCTAACTTACCTTTGCTTGAGCAATACCCATCCTTTGATACAACTCCCCCCTTCATTGAAGAAACTCAACAATCTTCAGATTTTGGATGTCAGTTACTGTCAAAACCTAAAAATGTTGCCTTCTTATGTCCTTTCATTCAACGAGCTGAGAGCCTTAGATGTAAGCCATTGTGGTTCCCTTGACTACTTACCCAAAGGCTTGGGAAGGCTTTTGAACCTTGAAGTTTTGTTGGGTTTTAGGCCTGCAAGATCAGATCAATCAGAAGGTTGTCGGATTTCTGAGTTAAGGAGTTTGACTCGGCTTCGGAAGCTTGGGTTACAACTTACTTGTGGTGATGAGATTGGAGATAACGAGGTCAATGCATTAGTAAACCTTAAAGAGCTGCAGTTTCTGTCTGTAAGTTGCTTTGATAGCTGTGGCAGTGACCTTCTTGCTAAAATTGGTGAGGTCTATCCTCCTGAGCAACTTGATGAGCTTGCTCTGGATTTTTATCCTGGAAAGACAAGCCCAGTCTGGCTCAATCCTGTCTCCCTTCCCATGTTAAGATATCTTTCGGTCTCTTCAGGAAACCTTGAAAAAGTGCATGAGAGTTTCTGGGGGAATAATGCTGTGTGGAAAATTGAGGCTCTAATGTTTGAATCTCTCTCAAATTTGGGAATAGAATGGGAGATGTTGGTTGAAGTTATGCCATCCCTACAAGATGTGAGTGCTAGTTGGTGCCCAGAATTGGATTCTTTACCAATTGGAGATGTTGGATTCAGAGGAGGTGCCTGGACAAAGGAAGATCATAGTCGCTAGAAATACAACCAACGCTGTGGAATAACACGTTCTTGTAAATATTATTCATTTGATTCATGTAAAAGTTGATGATTGTTTTTTCATTAAATAATATCATTGTGAAATTCTATTTTTTTCCTCTAATAGTATTATTATCAAATAATATCACAATGTAAAATACATAACGCATACTAAATTTAATAAAAATTGAAATATAATTAGATATAAAACAGGAATTGTTAGTTGCTATTAAGTTAAAAATTATTTTTTCATGAACCATCGTTATTTCAGATCTCCTCGCTTTCTCACATCACGCAATTGATCTATCATTTAATGGCAGCTTACCCAAATTCCCAATTCGGTGAAATCAACTCTGTCTACATCGTAATGGCAGTTGCTGCTCGTGGTTATCAAAAGGTTAGACTTTTATATCTTACTTTTTTTTTCTTTTTTTTTTTTTTTATTTTAGCGAACTGATAATTGGATTCTTATAGCAAACTGTAATTTAAATCTTCACTTGGTATTTCAGTAATTTCTAGTCAATTTATTCGAAAATGTTTACGAAACGGGGCCGATTTTGAGACCCCTGGTTGTTTTGGTAGACCACACTGTTTAATATACGAGAACGTGATTTACAGTAGATGTTTAAAATCAAGTTATGGAGACTGGAGTGTGTTATATGAGAGAGTTGAAACAATTGATGGGGTTAAAATTATCTTTAATTAAATTATTTCAGGGAGTTGGAGTTCCCTTGTTATGCCTCCCCTTGAATATGGCATTTTCCTTACTATTTATTATGTTTTTACTGTTGTAAGATGTTCATCAATATACGAAACTGGATCAAATGGTGGTTTATATATTGGTATATCATGAGTTTTCTCGCTTATATGGTGTTTTTTGCTTTACATATACTCTAATATTAAAATGGCAATTTTGAAGTTGAATTATTGAATCTAGCTGCATGATGTTTAAGATAGCTATTAAGGAGTATGAAGGGCACATACAGTAGTCTTACAGGACGTGCTTACTAAATAGAAGGAATGGGTATGAATTCTATCAATGAAGAAGTTGAGCTTGATGAGCTGATGGATGTAAGTTACTGTTAGGGCACATATCTACATTGTACCCTCTTAATCATTTATAGAATTGCAATTGCTGTACAAGACCCTGAGCTGGAAAAATTGCTTGCAGACAGGATTGCAGCTCTCAAGGTTGGAGATTCATATTTTTTGGTAAACTCATGCAATTTGATAGTTTGTTGTGGTTCAGATTTCTGAATTTGGTATTTAGAATAGAACTTGTTTATGTAGGGAGAAGCTGAAAGTATTACAAATGAAAGGGCATGGAGAATACAGGGAGACAGCTGAGGGAGGTGAAGGAACTGATTTGTCACTTCTACGACAAAGAGTTCTACGCTGCAAATAAACCTTCTGCTTAAAATTCCTCTCTTTCTCTCTCTCTCACACACACACAGAGATGAGCAGGTGCTCTTGCAAAATTACTATTGCATGATTTATAGTCATGTTAGTGAATTATTTTAGGATAATGGTTAAGCATTTGAAGGACCTTGCACCAAAGCATATTTACACGATGTCTGTCATGTTGGATGCTGAAGTTAGCATTGGTTCATTTGTTCTGCCTATTGAAATGAAAATTTTCATCCATCGAGGTTTACACTGGTTGATTGCAAACAGAGTTTTGGACTTTGTTGAGGGTGAAGAAATTTGTGGGCCACAAGTCCGTCATGCAAGCCCATCAAAGGATAGAGATTATGCTACACCCAGCTCAGCTCTTGTGAGCTATGGTCGTGACTCGTGACACCTCACCACCTGTTCAAAACTTTCCCAATCTATATAATAGCTATAGTGAAGAAATGATGCAAGCATTATGATTTTAACACGTGTACAAAGTTTCGAATTTTCTAAGACAAGGTAGTTACAAATCACTGTATATGAACCACATTCTTGTGCAATAAGAAATGAAATCCTTTCTGGAAAGATTTCTTCTTCTTCCTGTTTTTTAACTTGCTTAATTAAAAAAATAAAATAATAATTAAATTTATTTGAACTCAAAGTTAACACAACAATGTATTAACCATCTAAGCAACTAAATATTTAAGAAAATGAGTGCAAACCAATTGAATGGTTCTTTCTCCCCTTAGCTTATCTGGTAAACAGAAAGCAATAACCGGATGAAAGACGATATGCTGTTGCATTATCATAAGTTGTCAACAAAAGATTCAGGTTATGTCTTCACTCGTGAGGAAAAGGCATCGACTAACTTCAAGAGCTTCCAAAAGTTCTGAACATGTCATTTCACCAATCCCATCTCCTTCAGAAGTTGTTGTAGCTCTTGCTTTCTCTGCAGGTTCCTTAATCTGGAGCCAGTCGGGATTAGAATTCTGAATTACCCTAGCCTATCCAATATAAAATTTATAAATGAATGGTTAAAGTATTAAAAAATAAAGAAGTTCCAGCAGAATCAACACCCGAAATAGGATTTCAGTTTCACCTCGTCTAAAAGAATATTTATCACCTCCAACTGTTTCAGAGGAAGATGTACATTCACATGGAAGTAGGGACAGCTGTAGAGTGCAGAGTACAGAGTAAACATCAGCCTAGAACCTCAGTCGTCATAAATGCAATGTCAAACTTTCGGCAGATAACTAGAAATTCAGTTCTAACTTCTACACAACAGGATTTGGAAAAATTTTAACACCAAATCTTAGCTGCAATCGGCCAAGTGCAAAGGGCAAACACAGGTCACCAGTGCAACATTATTATTCTATATAATGCACATCATCATAAGAATATTCCAATCATACTAGCTTTGTCTCAGGAAATTCGACAAAATTTTTTTAAAAGGGGCATCTTCTTAACTAGAATTAATCAGTCAGCGCTACATTTCAAATATGTCTACTCCAATACAACCAAAATCCACTACAAACGGTACCATTATAAGCAACTACATTAATTCCATATTTTGGCTTTGTGATCCGATGGCGGAACATTTGAAACTCATTATCAGATTAAATTATCACAAGATCCTACTCGTATAACTAAACTAACCCAAACATAACTATGCAACAATTCATTTGTTTTTTGCAGCTTCAGAAGCCATGAGCCCCACAAAAACCACAACACAATCAATGTGAGCAAACTCCAAGCACGAAACTACATTAAAAAAATAACCATAAAAGATTCTGCTGATACACCTAGAAAGGAATTTTTCATTAACTACCTAATTTTATAAACAAAAAAAAAAATTATTACAGCATGAACAATCCCCATAAATACTGTTACCCAAACAAGCAAAAAATAAAATATAAATATAGATTATTAAAAGATCTCACAATCAAGCAAGGCTAAACTCAAAATCAAAAAATTAAACAAAATAAATAAAAATCATCCACAGTAATTGACCCCGATAAAAAGGCAGAAAAACCCATATATCCAAATCAACAACTCAGACAAAACCCGATTCAAATGTAACAAACCCACTGACAACAACAACAACAAAAATTCATTTCAAAAAACATACATCTATCATAGACAATGTCATATAGTAGTGTATCTATAAAATACTCAGTAAGACGAGGACAATGAGATTAGAAGAATAAGAGTTTTGTCTTCATCATCAACCTACACATCCATAATTTTCATATCAAAAATCAATTTATTAAACCTGTTCAAATGCTCCTTTAGGGAGCCTCCGTGCTCTAAGTAGAATGAAAACATTTGTTTTTTTATAAACAATATCTTGATTGTTGACTTGTACTAATATCTTTCTTTTAATTTTATTCAAGTTCCTCTACCTATATTTCTTTAATTACTTTTCTTAAAACTTTATTAAACAGTGATAGTAAAATCAAAGCGCTTCTTACCTTTTTTTCAACTCTCTCTAAGTTTAAAATCAGTAAATTCTTTTCCTTCAACCTTTACTCCTTCAACAAGAGCAAATCAAATCGTTCGTGCTCTAGAAAGACTTTTATCTTCAATTTTCAGAGTGAAAAATCATTGTTCTATGAATTTCTCTATACTGAACTTTATTTTATAGTCATCATTTTTTTTCTTTCAAGGCGTTTATCTTTCTTTCTGAAATCTGCTTCTTCTCAGTCTATAAAACAGCTCTGATACCACCTAGAATCCCAACCTACTGAACCTATTTCCAAATCAGAAGAAAACAAGTCCAAAACACTAGAAATAAAAACCAAGAAAGATTGATACAAATTCAAGAAAAACGGATAAAAGAAAACAAGCCAGAAGAGAACCAAGAAAATTGCTTCAGAGAATGTTTTCCCTCTTGTTCCCTCGAGACTTAAAAACAGAGAACACAAAATGAATACAGCTTACACCCCAAGAAAATAAGCTATCGTACAACTTAACAAAGTAACAAATGTAACAGAATCATAATCACCTTCTCAATTAGAAAGACTAAATTATTTCTTGCTAACTCTAGTTAAAAACCAGCTTTTCTACTTTCCTCTAATCCTGTGTTGACACCTGTACTACTTCATTCTCTACTCTCGTTCTCGTTCCTCATGTAATTTGATCAAACCTTATCATGTTTAATATGGCACATTTCATCTTAACCGAGGTATTAGTATTATTATAAATGAGAACTGAGATAGAAATATTTAAACGTTACCAATCTTGAACAAAATTTTTGGTGATGGGGCAGGCTGTAACGAGAGATGAAAATCCTATTTGTGTCAGACCCAAAAAAATTAAATTCATCTAGATTTTGTGTTAGATTTGTATAATTTAAATTCTTAAATGGTTATGAGGGTATTAAATTCATTTCCTGTACTTGTGTCGAGCTCTAGACTTTTGTTTTTAATTTTTAATCTCTTTTATTAAATAAAATTAACAAAACATCACACAATTTAATTTTTGTTATGAATATAGTTTATTTTATATAATTTCCAAATTATTTTAAAAAATTTCAATTAATAAGGAATATTTGTCTGCTAGCCTGAATATTTAGAAGCGGACAGTTAAAATATAGGTTCTGTTAAAATTCTGAGCGGACTGCCCTTACATCTCGGCTTTCACAAACTAACTGGCACAGCTAACTGCTAGCAGCTCAATGAGACCCGTCCAAATCTCAATTAAAAAAGGCAAAACTTATTCACTTCTCGTCAGAACCTCTCTGTCTCTCCGACAATTCCTGAGGATGCCGAATTCACAGAGAATTATTCGGCCTTCGGTAATTTAAATCTTGCTACCCATCTGTCTTGCAGATTTGCAGAGGGTAACTATACTTTTGAAACTTTTCCCTTTCTCTTTCTGTATTTCTATATCTTCTTATTTGAGTTCCATCATTTTAATCTGACGGTTGCTTTAAAACGTTTGTGTAGCAGGCATTTGATGAATACATGTTATTCTGGCATCTCATGAGTGCTGGATTCTTCTGTCCTTTGCTGGGTCACTAACCCGTTAAAATCAAAAGTAAATACCTAAACGAGTGTAATCATGGCCGCAGCTGGACCTCTCTCCCCGAAACGAGGTATTTATAGTATCATTCAATATCTATATCTGGTACTGGGTTTTCATGAATTCTGATAATTAGATAGGTTTTGCAATGGCAGAAGTTGAAGTTTGTGAGGATGAGAAGAAGACCAGGATTGGGTCATTAAAGAAGGTAGCAATAAGTGCATCAAACAAGTTCAGGCATTCTTTGAAAAGGGGAAGGAGAAGTAGTAAAGTGATGTCTGTCGTTGAGATAGAGGATGTGCACGACGCCGAGGAATCAAAGGCCGTTGATGCATTTCGTCAAGCTCTTATATTGGAGGAATTGTTGCCCTCAAGACTCGATGATTATCATATGATGCTCAGGTTCAGTACTTCCGTATTCTCAATTGTATTGTTCATGAGTCTTCCGTAGCGAAACAGATATTCCAGAAAGAATGTCCACATCCTTTATCAAATGCTTAACTTACATCGGATTATACAGATTCTTGAAGGCCAGGAAATTCGATATAGAGAAGACAAAACAAATGTGGTCGGATATGATCCAATGGAGAAAGGAATTTCGTGCTGATACTATCATGCAGGTATTGGTCGTGGAAACAGAAGGAATTGTTTGTTTAATTCTATGATTCTTGGATCAGTTATTCATGTTATTTCTTTGGCTATGTGTTAAAAGGATTTTGATTTCCAAGAGTTGAACCAAGTCTTAGAATACTATCCACATGGGCACCATGGAGTAGATAAGGAAGGCCGACCTGTGTATATTGAGAGATTAGGCCAAGTTGATGCTACGAAGCTAATGCAAGTGACAACCATGGAGCGATATGTGAAATACCATGTGCGGGAGTTTGAGAGGACTTTTGATGTTAAGTTTGCTGCTTGTTCGATTGCAGCAAAGAAGTATATTGATCAAAGTACAACGATTCTCGACGTGCAAGGAGTGGTACGCCAGAATACTTCTTGTATTAATCATCCCGACATTTCAAATCACAAACAGTTAGTTTTGATTTTAAATTGATGTCGCAGGGTCTTAAAAGTTTTAACAAAGCTGCCAGGGAGCTTATTACCCAGCTTCAGAAAATTGATGGTGACAATTATCCTGAGGTACTTAATATATCTCTGTTGTTTCATCTTTGATAAAAGAGACGTACTTTTAGCTGTGGATTACAGAAGAATAATGAGCAAATTTTTCCCATCTCTGCAGACTTTGAATCGAATGTTCATCATCAATGCTGGTTCAGGATTTAGAATGTTGTGGAACACAATTAAGTCCTTCCTTGATCCTAAGACCACCGCAAAGATTCATGTAAGGATACACCTCATGTTGCTTGCTTTTTCTTAGCATACGCATCAAATCAATTTTATATCATCAACACAGAAATAAATGAGATGAGAAACATCTCATCCTCTATTAATCTTGATCGAGGGTAGATAATTAATAAGTGAAAGTTATAATTGATGACCAGGTTCTTGGCAACAAGTATCAGAGCAAGTTGCTAGAAATTATTGATGCTAGGTAAATTTCTCATGCATAATTTGGATTGCACTTTATTTTGTTTGTTATTGTTAAAATTGATGGGTGGTTGTCTTTGTACCAGTGAGCTGCCGGAGTTTTTAGGAGGCAGTTGCAATTGTGCTGATCAAGGAGGATGTATGAAGTCTGATAAGGGCCCATGGAAAGATGCAGAGATCATGAAGGTGATGGATGCACCAATCTCTTTGTAATTGTTTAACAAATTACATAGTTAGATTGATTGATTTTCTTTTCTATTGTGCTCTTGCATAATGCATCTCAATTGATCCATGCATGGAATTGCAGATGGTTCAAAATGGTGATCACAAGTGCAAAAAGAAGAGTGAGGCTCAAAAAACTGAAGATAAGACAATTTCTGAGGAAGAGACTGTGTGCTCAAAGGTGAAACATACACCTGCCTTTCTTGATTCTTTCTCTGTCCTTTGTTCTTGTTATTGATCATCTGGCCTATCTATTTATTACACAATTTACTCAGAGAAACGAAAGTTCCAATGTGGAGACGCCCAAGGACCAGCAGCCACAGTTCTCTCCTATTCAAGAAGATTTGAAGGTAGAAGTTGTTCCAAATCCTGTTTTACTCCCCGTTGGTCATTATGAAGCGTTAATGTTTGTTTCGGTTTCGGTACTTATTTCGTTTTTCTTTTCATGAAATTAAACTCCACAGCTTCAGTTGAAGAAAAGTTTTCATAAATCTTTCAATTATGAGGGTTTCGTTCCAATGGTAGATAAATCTATGGATTCAAGTTGGCAAAAAATAGTTGACAATGAAATATTCTATGGGAAAGGTACAATTACAATCTTCATCATAATACATAATCCATTTGCCCATAAGATTTGAGAGATATCTTCCCATTCCCAATAAAACTAATATAAACTTTTTTGATCTGTGAATTGCAGCAGAAGATTATGATTCTTACAAGGCTCCCGAAGGCAATATTAGCTCTCAGCTTTTCACTGGAGTAATGACCTTTGTTATGGGCATTGTTACGATGATCAGAGTGACTAAGAACATGCCTAAAAAGCTAACGGATGCTACAATATATTCCAATCCAGGCTACTGCATTGACTCGGTGATGAATAACGAGCAGCATAAGTTATCAAAACCAGGAATGTATGGTGCTGAGTACATGGCTGTCATGAAACGCATGGCTGAATTGGAAGATACAGTAAAGGTTTTAAATGCAAAGCCTACTGCTATGTTAGCGGAGAAGGAGGAAATGTTGAATGCTGCTGTAAGCCGTGTTGATGTGCTGGAGCAAGAGCTTATGGCAACTAGGAAGGTAAATAAAAATTATAAATTATGCTCAAGTACAAACCATATTTATACCTTTTTAATAATTCACCATTGATTATAAGCACGAAAATTTTCAATTGATTGTCTTGTTTCTCCAGGCTTTGGAGGAATCTCTTTCTCGACAGGAGGAATTGTTAGCTTATATTGACAAGAAGAAGAAAAAGAAGAAGTTGGTAGGCGAATCAGACACTAATATTTACATATTTGGTTTTATTACAACAGTATTATTTTATGTAAAATTGTCTAATTTTCAATATTCTTTGTACTGCAATGCAGTTCAACTGGTAAAGGAAGAAGAGCGGGATATGCATAGAGATTATTTTGAGGAAATTGGCCCCGCGTGTGGTGTATTTTCTAATTTGCGGAGGTCACTTTCCAAATGGATTCTAATTTGATGCTTCGTTGTGAAATACAGATTTAAAAGTTTTGCTCGGATGTACAATTTGGCCATTTTTTTTCACTCGTGTATATTTTGAAATAAGAAAAATTAAAAGGGGCTTATTATTGTAAATTTAGTATACCTTTCCTTTTTTTATTTCACACGAGAACAGACGGATGCGATGCAAATTGATGAACAACTTATTTAATTGCATCTATTTATAAATCCTATGTGACCAACGAAGCGTCCAAGCTTCATAGATAATAATTCCACATGAACATAATATAACATGTTTTTCAGACGCTGGGAAAGGAAGGGGCTAACCTTATACCAACATTACAATGCATACAATCCAAGCTTATCGAAGACTTTAATTAATATGTCAATATTTTTGCGCATTTCTCAATAGAAGGATGATGCAGAAGATATGGGCACAAGACACAATCCTTTGCTTTTAAGGTCTTGGCTTGATCCATGATTTTCACTTTTCGGACTTGAACTCTGTTAAAATAAATATATAAATAAATATTTTTTAATAAGTTATATTTCGTTAAAAATACTTCAATTCAATGCTTAAAATATGTGTTTTCTGATCTTCTTATTATGTAGTCAGGTTTCATGCAAAGCATCAATAGAAAACATTCAAAGAATTTTCCTTACCTCATACAATATCTTCAGTTGGTTATGAAGTGAATTAATTCGTGCAGCAGTTTCATCCAACATAAGCTCTGTTGTTTATTCCCTTGCCTGCAAATCACTGCTCAGCAAATCAATTAACCTAATTAATAAATGCAACCAAACTAGTTCAAATACGGATATGTGTTGTAATGTTTAATTCATATTTATTAATTATTTGGAAACAGAATAATTATGGATCATGAATGATTAGTAAATAAATTATCTACAAATTAATATAGTGTATGTTATATATATATATATAAATAAATAAATAAAGCATGTCCAAGATATACGAATCTCCTTTGCAAGCAATTGAAATCAATGTCCAATGTAATATAAAACTGATGTAATTAAATACGTAAAACATGATCAGCAAATAGACCGTAAACCAATATGAAAAGGAATGACTATTATTATTGTTATTAGTAAGAACAAGATGCGAAAATAATACATTCTTCTTCCAATTACTTGGTTTTGGCGAACTACAATGTCTAAGCGTTGGTTCCTCATTGTAGATATGCTTCAAAAGTTGGATTAATTTCGTGGACCTATTTGCAATAATTTCTGGATTTGTTTACAAGTTATTCAAATTAGTTCATTAAGGGTAATATAGTCTTTGCATGTGAAAAGGTTGTTAAAATTGTTGATTGCTTTGTTTAAAAAAGTTGGAGCCCGTGAGTTTCTAATGTGGGGTGTACAACTTTTGTGAATCAAATTCTTGGAGAATAAAAACTTTCTTCTTCTTGGATTTTCTTGGTCTTCTTTTCTTGATCTTCTTAGTTTTCATTTTCGTGTTAACAGTAGCTGTTCTTCTTCGTCTTCTTCTTGTTTTGAGGTGCTGGTCTTCTGTAGGATT
>JAVXUL010000020.1:9452103-9469848 GCA_035590515.1 Trichilia minutiflora
AATCTAAGCACATTGCTGTCAATGAGCCAGGGAGCAGGAGAAATGCTAAAAAACTTCGTGCGTAGATACCACGAAGAAGTGATGGAGTTGGGGGCCTACCATCACCCTTCGACTCTAGAAGGATTGAAAAAGGGCCTGCGATTGAAAAGGGCTTGGTACGCTGTCCACCAACATATTGTGGATGCGTATGAGGCAACCCGACTGAAATTGTTGGACGAAATTAAGATTAAGGGTGAGATGATTCTAAGAATTAAGGAAAAATCTCGCGCAGTCCCAGCCAGGAGGGAACATCCTCAAGAGATGTGCCAAAGAGAAAAAGGAGACCGCTATAGGCAACAAAACTATGACAGAGGAGATAGGCGTCAGGGAAAGCTTTCATCCTGATACCTCAGGGATGAAAGGCCACCAAAGTAACATCAGGACAAGAACTCTCTCAGGAGAGTGGAACAGGTGGCCACCCAAAATTACACTCTATTGAAGGCTCCTCTGTCCGAAATTTATAAGTATGCAAAAAGTTAGGGTCTCCTGGCCCCTAGTCCCTAAACCATGAAAATAAAGGTGCCTAAAAGGACCGATTTTGTGAATTTCATAAAAAAGTGGTCACACCACTGACCAGTGTAAGAATCTGAGGAATCAAATCAAGGTACTAGTTAGAAATAGCTATCTCACAAACTATATTGATTCTCAGCACCTCCTCCCAGGATCTGAGCAGTATCAGGATAGGGAAGACTACCCTAGACAGGATCCCGACATCATGATCATCTCAGGAGGTCCAACCCTTATTGGGATCTCTAATAACTTCAGGAAGAATTATGCGCGTTACTCACTGTCCAGCCACTCTTCAGACATCCATGTGATGAATGTGCGAGCGGATAAGAGGGTAAAAGTCGCCACCATTCCCATCATGTTCACGAATGAGGATGAAGTAGGGGTCTACTACCCCCACGATGAGGCCTTGGTGGTGACAATGGGTTTTGCTTCCAAATAGGGGTATTACTGGCTATCCATGAGTGAAGAAGCTCACCAGCTAGTGTAGCGGTGCCATGCTTGTCGGGTATATACAAATATCCCCCAGTAACCTCCAGAAAATCTGACCACCCTGTTGAGTCCCTGGCCTTTCTCATAATGGGGTCTGAACTTGATAGAACCCTTTTTTACCTTTAGGGCACAAGCCAAGTACGCTATTGTGGCTATTGACTACTTCACCAAATGGGTAGAAATAGAACATTTGTCCAAGATCACAGAGAAGAACACCATCGTTTTCATCTGTAAGAACATTCTCTATCGACATGGCATCCCCAACGTCCTAATCGTCGACAATGAGAAGCAGTTCAATAACAAGAGAATGGAGGAATTCTGCAGTAATTGGAATATTGATCTAAGGCTAACATCCTCGGCTCATCTAAAGGCCAATGGTCAAGTTGAGGCAGTCAACAAGACCACCAAAAAGTTGCTTAAGAAGAAGTTGGGTGAGAGAAAAGGAGCTTGGACAGATGAATTTCCAGAAGTTTTGTGAGTCTATCGGATTACCGAAAAGGTGGCCATAAGGAAAACTCCTTATTTTTTAGCCTATGGATTTAAAGCAGTGGTCCCAGCTGAAATGGACATCCCCACTTTTCGCACCTCCCATTATAGTGAAAAATAGAATGAGCAAGTCATGCGCCTTAAGTTAGATTTTTGAGAGGAAGCCAGGGATCGTGCTCTAATCAGGACAACTGCCCACCAACAAAAGGTATCCCAGTCTTATAATTGCAGGGTACGACCCTGATCTTTTAGGATAGGTGATCTTGTCCTAAGAAGAATCACTTTCAACACCCGAGTAGCATCAGAAGGATCCCTAGGAGGTAACTGGGAAGGACCATATCAAGTGATCGAGGCAGTCAAGCCAGGAACATACAAATTGGCCCGTCCAGATGACGACGCCTTGAGTAAAGCTTGGCACGCAAAGATGCTGAAGAAATATTACCTCTGAGAGAATTCTTCCTCAGGTTGGTCAGTTGAAGCTTGTAACACTCAATTGTAAAATTTATTTTTCTTATAAATAAAAATGAAGTGTTCAAGTATTCTTCTTAGTATCTCCTTACTTCATTTATTGTGTAAATCTAAGGTTAAGGTTGGCTATAAGCCCTAAAATCCTTTAACACTTAGTCATGTACATAAAGACCTATCAGTTCCAGGTATCATAAGCCCTTAGGCCCAATCAGGCATCCTTTATGATTAAGTCTTGATTCGTACTAAGGTATAGTAAACCCTGGCCGGGTAAGGTATGTTGAAGGCCTATTCGTCCTAGGTATCATAAGCCCTTAGGCCCAATCAAGCATCCTACATGATTAAATCCTGGTTCGTACTAAGGTATAGTAAACCCTGATCTGGTAAGATATGTTGAAAGCCTATCTATCCCAGATATCAGAAGCCCTTAATCCCAATCAGGCATCCTGTGTGATTAAGTTTTGGTTCGTTTAAGGCGTAGTAAACCTTAACAAGGTAAGGTATGTTGAAGGTCTATCCGTCCAAGGTATCATAAGCCCTTAAGCCTAATCAGGCATCCTTTATGATTAAATCTTGATTCGTACTAAGATATAGTAAACCCTGGTCGGGTAAGGTATGTCGAAAGTTTATCCGTCCCAGGTATCATAAGCCCTTAGGCACAATCAAGCATCCTGCATGATTAAGTCCTAGTTCGTACTAAGGTATAGTAAACCCTGGTCGGATAAGGTGTGTTGAAGGCCTATCCATCCTAGGTATCATAAGCCCTTAAACCCAATCAGGAATCCTATGTGATTAAGTCCTGGTTCGTACTAAAGAGTAGTAAACCCTAGCCAGGTATGGTATGTTGAAGGCCTATCCGTCCCAGGTATCATAAGCCCTTAGGCCCAATCAAGCATCCTTTGTGATTAAGTCCTAGTTCATACTAAAGTATAGTAAACCCTGGCCGGGTAAGGTATGTTAAAGGCCTATCCGCCCGAGGTATCATAAACCCTTAGTCTAATCAAGCATCCTTTGTCATTAAGTCCTAGTTCGTACTAAGGCGTAGTAAACCTTAGCCGGGTATGATATGTTGAAGGCCTATCCACCCCAGGTATCATAAGTCCTTAAGCCCAATTAGGCATCCTTTGTGATTAAGTCCTAGTTCGTACTAAGGCGTAGTAAACCCTGGTCGGGTAAGGTATGTTGAAGGCCTATCTACCCCAGGTATCATAAGCCTTTAGGCCCAATCAGGCATCCTTTGTGATTAAGTCCTGGTTCATACTAAGGCATAGTAAACCCTGACCGGGTAAGGTGTGTTAAAGGCTTATCTGTCCCAGGTATCATAAGCCCTTAGGCCTAATCAGGCATCCTGTGTGATTAATTCTTGGTTCGTACTAAGGCGTAGTAAACCCTAATCGGGTCAGGTATATTGAAGAATTTCGAAGATCCCCACCAACACTCCCTCCCTATTTGGAAAGGACACCTGATCCCGAATAATTTATAATCATTTTATAAAGAAGAGAAGAAAAAGAAAGCTTACGAAGTATAGAATTTCAATGTGTATTTCTTCATTAAAATAAATAAAAATATATATGTATCACCTATACGTACAACAAGGAAGAGAAAATACAAGATACAGTGGGGTCGGGGAAATTTACAAAATCCTACAAAAAATATTCTAAGTCCTAAAAATGTATTAGAGAGTCCCTTTTCTTTACTCTAGTAAATCCACCACCTAATCTTCGAACTGGGGTGTAAGGGTAACATCTCCATTTCCTTGGCTTTGGGTGGGGGCAAGGATAACTTCATCCGGATTTTCCTAGGGAGTGGGGGCCTCTTTCTCCTCATCAGCCGGGTCCCCTTCTTCGGCAATCTCTGTTATCTCTTAGGCCGAAATCTCATGGAGCCCCTCTGCAACAGCTGTCCCTAAGGACTCTGAGATGTCCCAGCTCAGTTGATGGAAGAGCCACCTCAGATCTAACTGCGAGTACTCTTGGAGAAAAAGGCTGCTGGTCATATCAATGCCCATATTTACTCCTTCGTCATGATGGGCCTCGAGTTGGGAGGTACTGTTTGTAGCTCTCGAGATTGCTCATCGATGCAGTGCTGCAAGGTTCTGTTCATTTCTTACAGGGACTTGTACTCCTCCCGGGCACCCTCGAGCCTCCTTTCTATTTCCTCATAATGGATGACGATCCTGGATTTTTATTCTTTCAGCTCGACGTTCTCATCTCTCATAGCCTAGCAGATGTCATTCACTTTCTTGAATCAACCTTTGGCTGTCTACCTGGCCTTCTCAGCTTCTACCTTCTCTTTCTCCAGCACCGGGACCCTGGCCTCAACTTTAAACAACCTTTCTTTATAGGCCCGCTCCTCCTGGACCCATTCGAATTTCTCCAAGAGAAACTGAGACTTCTCCTCTTCTAGGCTAGTAATCTTGGCCATCAACTCCTCCCTCTCCTTGGAGGCGCTCTCCTGGGCCAAGGATAGGGCTTCCTGAGCTTTTTTCTCCAGTTTTTTCATTGTGTCAAAAGCCCTTTGCCTGACCTGGATAGCATCTTAGAAGTCTCCAGCGAACATGTCCAAGATGAAGGCACTCTACATAAGAAAGACACTGGTCAGACAATTGTTAAAAAAGATTACTAACTAGAACTTGGATTTTGAAGTGAGGATAATATTCACTCGATGGGCGTGAAAGCTCATGGATTCGAGCGCTTCATCAGGGGACATGTTTCCAATCTCCCTACTTTCTCCAGGAGAAACTTCTTCCCTGCCCCGATTCAACAGATAAAGCATATACCCAAAAGTTTCTCTCTTGTTTTCAGGGAAATCTTCCATGTCCATGGCATCTGAATGCCCCCCCGCCTCAGTTCTCAGAGAAAAAGGATCGTCAATTTTAAAGAGAGGCGAATCCTCCTGCCCTCGCTCCCGGCCTTCGCTTACTCTAGTCTCCTGGGTTTCTCTGGGGCCAATTGACCCTCCTGTATCGTGCCCAGAGACCTAGGTGGCTGTAGCACCATCCTCAACGATCGAGACAGTTTTGGGTTCAGGATCTACAAGGCGAGGAAGAGAAACGATTTTCTTCCCCTTCTTCTTCACCTTTTCCTGACCTTCCTCCAAGGGTCTCTTGCCCTTGTCTTTTACCTGGGACGAGCCAGTCTTGGAGGGGCGCTTCTTCAACTTGTCCCTGGGTAGCTCCTTGAAGGAGATACCCTTCTGTTTGGGGGCTTCTGTCTTTTTTCCCCCCTTCTCAGAGTCCTCTTGGCGTCGCCCTTCATGAGCCCCTTGTCCTTATCAACCAGGGTCTTCTATTTGGTGTCAGTCGACTCCACCTCCTTTGGACCCTACCTTGAAGGCAATCCCAACAACATATTAGTTATTTTCTATTTCCTGTCTGTTGCAGTACTTTTCGTACCTGCAGTTGCGCATAGATAGGAAAAGAAATCAGAAGAATTCAAAAAAGGGAGGAAATTTACCCGACTAAACACATCAAAGGGTTTTCTACCTTTATTCATATGAGTTTTGATTTTCGTCAACTCATTTCTGATCACCGCTTTCGACACCAGCCCAAATTTCACCTGAGCATCTGCGCTCAGAAGTGCTTTGACATCACCGGGAATCAGGGACTCTACCTTGTTGGCCACATCAATCAGAATCCTCGGTTGTTCCCTGTTGATTTCTGCACAGAGAGAGGTTGGTTAGAATTTCTTTCTTTTGATAAGCAAAAAATTTTAGATTTTTCAGTTTGTTATACCTGGCTCCTAGAAAGTTGTATGAATGGCCTCTTGAAAAGATCCCACCCAGTTACCGCTGATCATAAACCAGCGTTCCTTCCAGTCCTTATTACAGGAAGGACTCCCCTTTAGCTTCGGTTAGAATTCTGGGCAGATTTACAGATAGTACCACCTCAGATATTGGCTGGTATTGTTCTTGAAAGTGTAGAGATACAACACCTCATCCGGGGTGAGGGCAAGGGATTTTGCTTCAGCTTTCAACACAAATAGGTCCCCCAAGACCCTCAAACTGTTCAAGATCAGTTGGTAGGGGGGAATACCAAAAGCCTCAAACATCCGCGTAAAGTATGACTAGAGGGAAAATCGGACCCCCAATAATAAGTGCTCCTAATTGAAAGCGACCTCCCCTTATCTCGGGGCACTTAGGATTTCTTCTGCCCTGGGGACCCTGAGCCACACGTCCTTAGGGATGTTGTATATTTTGTGATAAGTCTCCAAGTCTGCCTCAGTGATGGTTGAGGGGAACTGACCCACTTCGTTGGGTCCCCTGGACCGGGTTTTCCTGATGGTATTCCTCCCATCTCCCCTTTCATGGGTAGGGGTTACAGCATGGGTAGACTCCTTCTAAGGAGTAGTATCTCTTGAACTTCTTTCACCAACCATTTCTTGTGAAGAGTTTTTAGTAAAAAGTGTGAGAAAAGAATGAAGAATAGTGAGAGAAGGAAGCAAAGAGAGGTTGTAAAAGTAGAAAAAAATCTAAGAAGATGAAGATTTTATGAAAATGACAGGAGAAAAAGGGGTATTTATAGATGGAGAGAGGTGATCCCCGCCATTAATCTAAACGGACAGGGAGTCGCTGTCTGTCCCTGACCATAAATACCCCCATAAGGATCGAGGAACCGTCGAATCCCCCTAACAGTGCTTCAACAAGTGGCATATCCCCAGCCAAGCATTCAAAAACTGTTGAGTATCTGAGAAGCCGCCTTCTTAGGGACAGCTGTTGACAGGTTTAACGTGACTTTTGACAGGGGCAGTTAATGAAGACGAAACAGAGACCCGGGCAGGACACGTCATCAACAGTGTAACGGCTCTATTAGAAGAAAGAGAAGGGATCTCAGGGACTGTGAAGTTTTTGCGACACGATAATCGCCTCAGGGATCATGAAGTTTCTGTGCCACGACAACGGCCTCAGTGATTGATCATTCCAGCAGACAATTAGACTCACCTGAGCCAGTATTTCTTCCTTGGGATGGATCATCTCAGGCATAATTTTCTGATGCAAACCTTACTGGTTTCACACCAGAAACTAGGGGACTGGATATTGGGAGAAAATATAGGGGTGACACGTGGATTCCCTATCAGCAAGGCACATATAGGTGGCCAGGGGTAATCCTATACAGCTCCGTCTCAGATACACCTCGTCCCAAGTATCTCCCTGCTCGGGGAATACACGACCCTGGGTAAATTTCGTCCTAGGTATCTCCCTGCTCAGGGAATACTCAACCCCGGGCAAATTCTGCCCCACGAATCCCTCTTCTCAGGGATTCCATGGCCTCGGTGAGTTTCGCCCTAGGTAATCAGAATCCCAGGAGAATTAAAGGTGCCTCAGGATTCTTACCATCTCAGGCACCACAAAGACTGAAGCTCCTTCTCATGCATCCAACAGCATCAACTGAGACAAGTAGCCTCCCTAGGGACCCGGGTAGCTTCTCAGAGGAATTTACAGACAATCCCTGATCAGGACGGGAATTCCTACTCGAAGTATCAGCAGATATGTGCTCCCTCCTTTAGATCAAAAATGGGAATGGTTGCTGATAGTTAGTTCCTTAAATGCACCCGTCTCATCCTCTGACCATTTTTTTAGGTGATGGAACGATGTCAGGCCCATACTCCTGCAGTTGTGTCAGCACCATTAATGAAATTCGATTGCACACTATCCCATATCAGAAATCACATCTTTCCTATTCTCCGATGCCAAGCCACTGTTCAGGAGGGGGGCACTATATAAGGTAGCCTTTTTTAATAGAGAAAGAGAAAGAGATCTTGACTTTTGAACTTTTGGGATTCTCTCTTGGATTTAGGATCTTTGGGTAGGAACCTCACCGGAAGTTTGCACTGAGAGAATTGGAGAGAGAAAAATGAGCCTGATTATCATCTTTCTTAGCCATTTCCGTTGGGTAGCCTTTGGGTATACATTCTACACACTTTTCTCCTATTTTAAGCCACTTTCGATTTTCTCTTTGTTACTTCGTCGGAAGTCTATTTCTTTTTTCCTCCATGCTATTTTTGACTTAGGCATCAGAGTTTTCCCGTCGGAAACCCCTCCCGGTGTCACTCCATAGGTGTTTGTTGTCTTTACAGGCTTAAGAGGTAGAGCCTCGTCGAAAATAGCCATATTTTCGATCGCTCTCCGGTGAAAAAATCTCTGTTCAACTACAGTCACATCGCCCTCACACCTCATCAACCGAGTCATTCTTCGTTGACCGTGAGGAGGGTCCACGGACAATTCTCGCACCAACACATATAATTATAACAAATCAAAAGGGTATATATATCATCCAGTAATAGAATTTTTTTTTTTAGAAATAAGGAAACTCTTATATTCAGTCTTCATTGAAATATCCTATCATATACGTGGGGACAGGATTATTTGGATCATCGGGCAACCATCTTGAACCAAGATACATACACAAAAATCACATTATTATAATACCAAAACAGAATAAAACTCTTAACTTAATACAAACACTTATCTAAATCTTACCACCAAATCATCCCTTAAGGGTTATTAAGTACGAGAATACCGCCCTCAAAGGGTGTGCCTCGATGGTAGACAGACGCGCAGGATGGTGTAGGGCAAATGTCAGAACCCGTATTCGATTTACCCGAGTTGCAAACTTTGGAAGAGTTTGGGGCAGTCAGGGTTTTATCCGTTCGTTTGGTACCACTTGTCGTAGGGTACTTGCCTGTTATAGGGTACCACATAGCGCTTTCTAGCTTAGGCCTGGGTCCCGTTTCAGTGATACTGCTTTAGGGTAGTCGAGGGCCTGGATCCCCCGTGACAAATCTCGAGGCAAGCAAATTCTGAGGTGTTAGCTGATGGGCAGGATTTCCTCGTATAAAAAAAAAAAAAAGTACGAGAATACCGAAGAGTCATAATATATTTCAAAATATGCTTTAACCACATGTTAAGCCATTCAATTGATGCAATATATATGTATTTCAGCAGGGAATAAACTTCACTAAGCACCCTAAAAGAAATTCATTATAGATGTAATTGGCTAAGTTATTAAAAATTTAATTAAAAAAGAAATTAGCCCACTAAACATTTTATTATAATTGATATCTTCAACTAATATTGCCCATAAATAACTCAAATTCTACTTAAGTATTTTTTTTTTAACTCTTTGAAATCACTCTTC
This sequence comes from Trichilia minutiflora, assembly GCA_035590515.1. Classification (NCBI taxonomy): domain Eukaryota; kingdom Viridiplantae; phylum Streptophyta; class Magnoliopsida; order Sapindales; family Meliaceae; genus Trichilia; species Trichilia minutiflora. The sequence continues at coordinate 9,461,228 of JAVXUL010000020.1, forward strand.
AATCACTAGTGGTGTAACTATTTTGCCAAAATTAATCTATTAAAGAGATTTGCCTTTAAAATAAATGAAAAAAAAAAAGACAAGAAAGGAAAAAGTTTCACTATATTTAATAAGCTCATTTAAATTCATGAAATTATTGGATGACAAGTTCTGCAATTTTTAGAGTTATCTAATTTAGTTGATTAAATTTTGAATGAATTTTGTGTTTCTATTTTTTTTAAAAAATTAAAAACATATTTAATTATTTTAAGTATAATCTATTAATTTTTACTAATATTTAACATTAATTATTTTATTCCACACATTAGTATTAAATAAAAAACTAAAAAAAAATCCTTAATTTTTTAATCTGTATTGAGCTGGATAATCTTTTTAATTTTGTATTTAAACCATCAATATTATTTCTAAACAAATAAAAAGATTGTTTTGCCTCCAAAGAGCGGCAAAAATCCACCTTCTTTTACAACAGACTTTTATATATTAACAAATAATTAAAAAATTCAAGATAGACCGAGGACAGATCCATTCAGCTGGATGATATTCTAATGCTTGTTTGTGTTACCATCGGAATGACAAAAGACACCAAGATAATAAAACAAACATATAATAAATCCCATAATTAAAATGAGTAAATTAATTTTTATAGATTAATGTAATATGAGTTAATTGTTATTAAGGAGTTCAACTAAATAATTATTAGTATATGTCCTAAAAATCATTTGTGTTATCGATTTTAAGGTTAATACTCTTGTATAATTTTTTTTTTTGTTAATGAAAGAATATGTTCTTAATTTACATATATTCACTTCTTTCTTTATTATATCATACAATTGAATAAAGAATGTATATAAATTACTTGAATAAATTTATTTAAGTATTAAATAAAATTATTAAAATCGTTTCTTATATACGTGGTATTGATTGAACAACTATTCACATATTAAGCATACTAAATATTGTCTAAAAAATCATATGATGATATATGTAGAAAGACAATATAGATATTGTCATAAGAGTATTAATGTGGATTTATACGAACGTGATCAAATATTGATAAATCATATCATATGTATGTAGTCAATGATTTGTTGATAGATTACAATAGTGTGCGATATAATTTTTTGACTTGAAACATTTAGAATCGGACTCTATATGGATGGGTATATTTTATATGGTATATAAGTACAAGGCTAATCACGCCTTATACAAGAAATCGATTTGGGTATACTTTGTTCATATAAGTGTTTGATATTGATAGTCAAGATGAGATCTGTTGGCTCGACATATAGGATTGAGAGTTTTTGTTGACTATATTAGTTGAGTTTCTAACAAATGTTGATATTATATCTGGATTATAAGTCTTTGAGAAAAACAATCACGACATATGATCGACGATTCGTATTGATATCGAAATTAAGGTTTAACATTTCATAAACACTTACTCGAGTATATTTTAACAAGATATTACTTATACGTTACGGGCAATCAATGAAAAGTTTGTTGAAGATATTTATTTATTATGACTTAGGGACTATGACATATTGCTAAATACTAGTTATAGTTGTTGGTTATCGAAATGCTCAAAACCAAAATTGTTTGGAGTTGAAGTGTTCGGAATAAGCTCACGGCTAAATCACGATAAACTTTCATGGTCCACCACAAATCTCTAAATATTTTCTAATAGGAGAAAAAGATAAAATATGATCAAGAGAGGGCTAACACCCTCATGATAATATAGAAAAGGTCGAAACAAATACTTATAAGTATTATATATATTTATTATTCTTTAAAAAGTTAAAGAATTGATATAATGATATCTTAATATAATTTAAGGTAAATCATATAACAAATTTGATAATAAAGATTATCAAATATATAAAAATATGATTTTAAGGTAAAATAATAAAAAATAAATTAAATTGTTTAATTTAGTATGAAATTATTTTTTTACCCCTATATGATACATATATATAATTTATTATAAATTACATATTAAAATTTGATAATTGTGATTATCAAATATATTAAAATATGATTTTAATATAAAATGGTTAAATCTAAATTAAAATATTTAATTTAGATGAAAATTATCATTTTACCCTTATAAAAAAGATTAATCAAGAATATTATAGTAAATATACCATGATATTTAATAAAAAATTCAAAATGTTAATTAATGTGTTAATTAATATGCCTTTTATGTAAATTTTTTAATGGTTAAATAATTAGACAAATGTATAAAATATTAATAATTAATATTAAAATATTTGTCAAAATATTATTTAATAATATTATTAAATACTTGATTAATCATGCTAGGATCAATATTGACTTGATCTCATCCATATAAATTAGGCATGGTTATATCACATAATAATTTAATTAAATAATATATTTATTGGATAAATATGTATTTATTTAATTAAAAAAATAAAATATATATATATATACATTAAGTGAAAAGAAAAAAAAAAAAAGAGGCTTCTTCACTTCTTTGAGTTTAGGTACCATAAAAAAAAATTAAGGATGATACAAAGCGAAGAGATTTCATTATTTTAAAGTTAATCTTTATTAAATAACAAAGTTTAAGTAATAAGTTTACTAAATCTTAAGCTAGTTTTTCTTGATTTTTTTCGAAAGCATATATTAAAAACTTAGGAAGTTAAAGGGAGAACTTACTTATACGCATGCTTTGGCCGTCGATAGAATCCATCAGTAATGCATGTGGTTTTGCAAATCATTGCCAGATAGTCAACCAGTTACAAACCCTTGTTGAATAAGTGAATTAATTAGTTTATAACTTTTCCCTTATGAAATGCTGACTATATTTAATCAACTATGAACTTTTCCTTCGTTAGCTAGGCATATTGTTGTGCCACGACATTTGAACTTCATTAATTAATAAAGCGAAACCCTAACACAGCTTCATCTCACTAAATGAAAGCGAGATTTAACCATAATTTGTCATAATAAAGAGATCAATGAAAAATTAACAAACATGACAACAACATTCATAAGCTGTTGCACACGAAATTCACAAAAGACGTACTAATTAAACATAATGCCTAAATTTATTCAATACTTTGTCCTCCTTTCTTTTGCAGGCGACTATTTCCTCCAGAATGTGATCAGCTTCCATATCCTTCATAAAACTTTCTCAATTTCTTCACAGTCCTCCTTTGTCCTTGAGGCTTCCCCAATCTTGTAGTCCGCCTTCGTCCCTGAAGATTTGCCAATCTCATGGTCATTCTCTTTCTCCGTCCCTCCATTTTCCTCCAAAATCATTGAATACAATATCGCTGCAGCTTCCTCCTCATTCAATGACTCCATCCTACGTCGTCTTCCTCAATCAATGATTCGTTCTTCACATTTGCTTTCCCCCATTGATCTCCTTTATCCATAAGATAAAAATAAAAATCTGCAAGTACATTTTTGTTTGTGTAGGTCGATCATCTTTCATGAGAAGCTGAACCACCTCAGCTGGGTGAATTTCAGTTTCAGCTCATTAGTAGTGCCATGAATGCATGAAATGTAAAATATTCATCGGTACCAGCGTATGATTTGACGAGCATTTTAAGGACTTCAACAGAAGTGCAATACTCCATTTTAACGTGAAAATCCTTTGATTCTGGGCGCAAGAGAGCTGGGTCCAACTTATCCTTGCAATTAGTGCTGAAGATTATGATTTTCTTTTATCCACATGAAGACCATAAACCATCCATGAAATTAAGCAGTCCTGACAGTGTTGGCTTTGATATTAAATGGAAAAAAAAAATTATTCAACCTTGATGCAAATATTTCTTAAAAATGAAATTCCATTCATTTATATATTATGATAAAAGAATAATTTAAGCCATGATTTTTTAAATTAAAGGATGGAAGAGCTATTACAAACAATGAATGTGTCAAAATTATTAACTATACTAAATCAATGGATTGTGATTATGCATAAACTAATTGATTATAATTAGGCTTTCACTAAAAGACCTAATTAAACTTACATCGGAGTTTATGTGTCTGCTCGGTAATGCACTAATTATATATTATGAACTTGAATACGAACATACGATTTAGATTGTCTTCACAATTGAATCATAAACAGCTAAATATCTTACAAGACAAAAATAAGCATAGATTACTCGCAATTTTCTTTATAAACTAAAATCAGTAATAAAAAATTAGAAGCATGCATCAATTACCCCAAGGTCCGTAGCCGCAGCGTGGTCTGCTTCGCCCTCCTGTGTTACTGAACTCCATGAAGACGATCGTATGATACCATAGAGGCACAATCTGTGTCCTCAATGACCATGATAGATCGATTGTTGGTCGATGTGAGTATGTTCCTCAGTTCAGCATCAGTTCGTACACTTTGGAACTGGAGATCATACACATTGTACCTGACATAGTTTGCAATGGCTGCCACCAACGATGATTTCCCAGTTCCCGGTGGACCATAGAGAAGGTATCCCCTTTTCCAAACCTTGCCGATCATATTGTAGTAACTCTGCCTCTTAGCAAAATAGTTAAGATCATCGATCAAGGACTGCTTCAGTTTCGGTTTCATGGCCAAAGTATCAAAATTTGAAGGGTGTTTGAAAACGGAGGATTTTCACTTGCTAGCTTCTGTTGGAGATATGATTCAAAATCTGTTGAAGGAAAATTCTGCAACATTTTCTCAAGTTTAGTTATGTTGTTAGTTAATAATTAGGTATCGCTTCTTACAGTTTTCTTAGTAAAAGAAAATTAAAGGCTAGTTTCTTATTTTTCTGCATTCCAGTTATTTGTGAGATGACAAATAGACATTGCTATTTGTCTTGTTTATAGATAGTAAAAAGAATAATAGAAACATTGTTTTCTTCACTTTTTAAAATTCTCTTATTTTCTTCAACTCTTATTAGCAGAAGCTCTTCTCTTAAAACCAACATTCTTGATATCAGAGCAAGGTGCTTCCGTACCTTGGGCGTTTCTTCGTGGTATACAATAATGACAATGCACGAGTATAGCCCAACCTTCTATGCCAATTTTCAAAGGAGAAAATTATGAGTTTTGAAGAATCAAAATAAAAATATTATTCAAGTCACAAGAGTCATCGGATTTAGTGAAAATGGCTACAAAACATTATTCAAGTCACAAGAGCCGTGGGACTTGGTGAAAAATGGCTACAATAATCAACATGAGGAGGCAAGATTGAAAGAAAATACGAAAAAAGATTCAAAGGCCTTGTTCTTAGTTCAACAAAACTGTCCATGAATCAATTTTCTCGTAAATTGCAACAGTATCAACGACAAAAAAGGCCTAGACAACTTTGCAGCTGGCATTTCATGGCTCATCCGCATTAATCACACTGAAGTTGAAGACACTTAATCGTGAATTTCAAAATCTGAACATTAAGAACAGAGAATCAGTGCAGGAATTCTTGAAAAAAGTAGTAGCAATTGTCAATCAAATGAAATCTTATGGAGAAGAGGTCTCAGAGAAGATTGTTATAGCAAAAGTATTGAGGAGTTTAACTCCTAAATTGATCATATATTGTAGTTATTGAGCTATCCAAGAATCTGTCCACTTATTCCTTTGATGAGTTGATGCGTTCCTTACAATCTCATGAAGCTAGAACCAATAGAACAGAATAAAAGAATGCAGAGAAGGCATTTCAAGTAAAAGGAGAAGGCTTGACTTCAAAGGATCATGAAAAAGTTATAGGTCAAGGAAGAGGCAGTGGAGGATTTCGAGGAAAGAATTTTATTCCTGACAAAGGAGGAGGCAGAGGATCTGAGCAAAGATACAATAGTAATAAGGGCAACATCTAGTGTCATCATTGTAAAAAATTTGGGCATGTGAAAGTTGATTGCTGGTTTAAAGACAAATAGGCAAGTTAACCAGAAGAAGTTGATGAAGAGAGAAAACTGTTTACGGCACATTGTGACACAATTGACACACAAAGTGAAATGTGATTTGTAGACAGGAGCTGTTCTAATCATATGAAAGGCAAGAAGGCAATTTTTAAACAGTTTGATGAGACTAAAAAAAAGAAGGTCAAATTAGAAGACGATCAAAAAATGCATATCGAAAGAAAAGGAATAATAGCCATTTAAAACTAGCCAAGCTAAAACAAAACTTTTGCATAATTAATGTACAATTTGTTCCTAACTTGGCACATAATTTGTTGCGTGTTGGACAGCTGGTGGCTAGTGGATACTCAATTATTTTCAATAATGGAGCATGTGTCATTAAGGATAAACAATCAAGCCACAAGATTGTGAATGTTCCCTCTAGAAGTTTGTATTGTAGAAGATTTTGCCTTGATTGCAGGAGAACAGAATGAGTCCAAGTTGTGGTATCTTCGATATGGACACCTGAATGTGAAGGGATTGTAATTACTTGAAAGAAAGGGCATTGTTCATGGACTACTAAAAATTCTGTCACTTGATATGTGTGAGGGGTGTATTTATGGCAAGCTGACCAGGAAGCCATTTTCTACTGGAAAGGTATAGAGACTATTCGGAGGGAGTCACTACTTTCTTTTGTTCACGAATAACTTCAGCAAAATGAATTGGGTATATTTCCTAAAATTTAAGTCAGAAATATTTGAGAATTTTAAGAAATTTAAAGCACTGGTTGAGAAGCAAAGTTATACAAGCATAAAGGTACTTTGTATAGACAAATGTGGAGAATTTCTTTTAAAAAAATTCTAACAAAGGGAGCTAACAGCACCACATACTTTATAGTAGAATAGAGTAGCAGAACCTAAAAATATAGAACGGTGTCAAGATTTTTTGAGATTTTTCTTTAATTATTTTTTTTAACAAAAGTAAACACAAAAATTTTATATCATATTTTATTTTAGTTTAATAATTACATAATTATTAAGAATGTTGATAATATAATGTTAGAAATTATTTTCTATATAATTTTCAAAATTAGTGTCTACAAACTTATTATTTTAAATTAACTAATTACTAAAATATTTATTAATTACATCGTATATTTATTTATTAACTAAAATATTTTTATTTATTATTTATAACATTAATTAATTAATTCTATTTTTATTAGTTAAATAATCATTTAAAATTTTATAAAATATGATCACTAGTTAATTGATTACATATTTTTTTAATAATGTTAATAATATCATCTTAAAAATTATTTTCTAATTTATTTACTAAATTTTTACTATATACTTATTGTTTAAAATAAATTCATTAATAAAATATTTATTAAGTCATGATATGAAATAGATTTAATGTTTTTATCATGACTCATGATATGGCTTTTATCATAACTCTAAACTCAAATCTCATACATCTAATACAATATTTGGATAAATTATTCATAACTGATATTTAGATCCACATAATAAGGTATTATTGATCTATTAATATATACCTCACTATTATTTGATGTGAGTTCTCATAAACCTCCAAATCAGGTGATAATTGTTAGTATTCTGGTTATAACTGTAATCAAACGCATACACACTAAGTTCAATTTTTTATAATAAAAAAATTGAATAAAAATAAATAAATTCTAACTTTATAAAATGAAGTAATATCAAATAATAATATTATTTATTAAATTAAATAATATCAAGTAATAAAAATAATATCAAATAATTTATTAAATTAAAACTATTTAATTAAATTACATATTATAATGTTTATTAAATATCTTCAAAATAATTGTATTTATTAATTAATCAAATATTTATTGATTAAATAAATATATATTGGCTAAAAATATTTATTCATTAGCTATTTATTATTATTCAAATTTAAAAAATTAATATTATAATGTCTTCCAAATGTGGGTACATTTTCTAGTGCTTGAAAGTGTTTGCACTAGGAAGTTCACCCACACTGGGAAGTGTTCTCGGAGGAATTTTTCCCTGCTCTTAAATATTTACACAATTTTATGATATATTTTAAAATATATTTATGTATTTTAATTAAATATCTATAATTTATACATTTTTAAATTCAATACATTCTCAAACATATAGCCCTTTTTAATCAAATATCCAAAATAAATATAATCAAATATTATAATCTTAATATCTCATATCAATAAAATAATCAAATGTATTAAATAAAATTAAAAACCTACCTTAGATATATTGATAGAAAATAAGTGTATTGTCGATGAGAAGTTTTAGAAAAAGTAATGATAGATATGAATAGGAGAAAATCAAAAGTAAAAATATTTTTTATTAAAAAGAGGATAAAAAAAAGATTTAGGAATATTTTCATATAAAGTTTTTTAAAGAAGTTGTCCAGGGATTTTAGCGTGGTTCAGTCCATAGGTCTAAGTTCATCTTTATGTCTTTGTTCAGGTTCATCATACAGAGGTGTTATTTTTTAGATGAACTCTCCGATACGACGTCTTCCCAAGAAGATGGTTACATCATCGGAGAGATGGCCAAAATACCTCGGGCATATTGCTCGACTCTATTACTCAGAGGACCTCCAACGATTCATCCACAGCCAACTCGCACTCGGACTCGTGGACACTCGGGGTATACTAGTCTCCACCATTCTATCCCCTGGTGACACCGAGGCTACCACCCGTTGTGTGAAGGCCTCCCGGGAACCAAGGGATTTCATTCTCGGGAGAGCTGAAAGCTA
>JAVXUL010000020.1:9481235-9512680 GCA_035590515.1 Trichilia minutiflora
TTCTGCGTGTTTTATAATCTAGAATTTAAGGACGAGAAGACTAAATCTGTTGATACCGGGAGTCGTGAACGAAATCGAAGTTATTTTTAAATAAACTTTTGTTATATAGTTTTTTTTTTTAATTTTATTTATAAATAGTAATTATTTTTGATTAAATCCTTATAACTTTTCGGTGAGTAATCTCTATGGAAGTTTAAAGGTATGACCGTTGATATATGAATGAATTCTCTTTCTTCTTCGAAAGGCTAAAAATTCTTATTTATAAAAATTGATGACATGCCTGATCATCAAATTAAAATTATGGACGACGTAGAATTTATTGGCTGACTGTACGAGAGATATAGTCGACATTTATGTGACACCAGAAATTTTTTTTATAATTTTAAAGAGTTGTCAGTAAAAGTCCACCCAATATCAATAGATTATTTCATTGTATGATGCTATTACAGTATCATTTTTCTGTCCGCTAGGACTAGAAACGTCAAAGAGTGAATCACCAAGTGTGCTCGAGATAATAGGTTTTTTCATAGCATTTTCTATTTGTTTCCTGAATGCAGGATCTAAGCTACTGAAGGCTAGAGAATCTGTTTGCGAGAATCTCGGAGCAACAGCATGACCTAAGTGATTTTACCCAACTCCTAGAAAAGGTGATATGATGATAAGATTTGTTCGATAACACGTATATTAATCTTAAATTTAAATAATTAAAAACTCTTATTAAAATATTAATAAATATTAAGAAGATCATATTATAGATTTTACTTAAATTACTCTCATGAATATAACGATTGTGTTATCTATGTCTCCAATTCAATAGACAAGAGTTTACCCACAAAAGAGGGAACCACTACAGAATCCATGGAAAAATCCTTTTCCAGTTTGCACCTTAAAATTTTTTCATTCATTCAAAACTCTCGACAAAAAATTCCGTCAAATGTACTGTAGCCGAACATAACAGAGCATCGAATTCAAAACATACCAAATGTAAATGAAGTTTACTCCTAGCCATTTTTATTACTTCAAACCAACTTCATGCATCCAGTTATTTTGGGTGAGAGACGTGGTTTTTAACATATCCTTTGTGGCCGTTCAAAACCTCCATCTCGTATTTTATAAATTTCACTGGATCAGCGCACATCGAGCCCAGAATCCATATTGCTGAAATTTGCAGCCTCCACAGAAGCAAATGCAGCGAAAAACCATGGAAGAGTTTCTTTTTCGAGAGTGAGACACAGATCAATTGCTTCAGTGTTGAGATTCAATAAGTTACAAAGGAACCTGAGTAATATGGTCACATCTCGATAGAGAAATTGTGCCTTTCGAGCTTACTGACCGTGTCTTCGTGGAGTGAGCTTACTCGAACTGGTTTTGATATCCATGTTATTCATGGATCAAAACTGTAGGGGCAAAGCTTAACAAATTGAACGAGCAATATTTCAGCATGAACTTCCCAGTTGACAAAACGCATGATTTCATGACTTCAGAAGCATTAGTGTTTTGCCGTTACGTTATAACAACCTTCTCAAACTGACATGGAGCAGAAATCACGCCTCAAACAATATTTAGATTCCAAGTTTAATCACCAAAAATTACCACAAGAACACATCCCATCTCGGAAATGATGGAATCTCATGTTATCTCTCACAACAATCTCCCTCCCTGCTATTTCAGATGCACTGCACATAAACAAATGGCAATCTTCGCAGATTCTCAGGTTTTTCATAATCCTTATGGTGCAACTAGCATTTGTCGTGAGCAACCCAAATGCCAAAGCTAGCTTCTCACTGTGAGTCATCAGTACACGGTTCTTCTCTTCATCACTCACATCATAAGGAACGATGCTGAGGTTTGGCTGGTATCCGTGAGCCCTCAGTCTATCCAGAAGGTCCTGCAATGTCTGCTTAATCTCACTGGATTTTGGATGGGTCAAATCACCTGCAAAGAATTCATGAATTTCTCCTTTCTTTCCTTCCACCCAGCTACACCCGGGATTCTTTTTCAGACCCTTTGTTTTCATTAGCTTCCTCACCCTTAAAACATCATTCCACCTTCCTGCCGTTGCATATATGTTAGAAAGCAAGATGTAGTTTCCAATAACATCAGGTTCCAGCTCAAATAGATGGTTTGCAGCAAGCTGAGCAATGTCTGGATCCCTATGAATCTGACATGCACCAAGAATGGCTCCCCACACCCCTCCATGGGGTTCTACTGGCATTGTTTGGGCCAGCTCAAGTGCTTCTCCCAAATGTCCCGCTCGACTTAAAATATCAACCATACAAGCATAGTGATCAGCAGATGGAGCAACACCATAACATTTCTCCATGCTTGCAAATAACTGTCGGCCCTGTTCCACCAGCCCAACATGGCTACAAGCTGTAAGCACCCCAATAAATGTTACCCTATTAGGTTTCGTCTCCGTCTGTACCATGTCATGAAACAACTGTATTGCTGCATGAGCACGACCATGCATTGCCAGCCCAAGTATCATTGAACTATAAGAAAACACATTCCTCTCGTTCATTCCTTCAAAAACTCTATATGCATCCTCTATTGCCCCACACTTTGAGTACATATCAATTAGAGCTGATCCCACTAGAACATTATTTACAGGCCCAAATCCTGATCTCTCAGCTATTTCACGAATCCAATTAGCATACTTGACTGCACCCAGTTGAGCACATGCTGAAATAACACCAACCAAAGTAACCTCATCTGTCTCAACCCCTGCATTTTGCATACTCTCAAAATACTCTATTGCCTCTCTAGGCTTAGCATTTTGTGTATAACCTGTGACCATAGCAGTCCATGCCACCTTATCCTTCAAAGGCAATCCATCAAACAATCTACCAGCCGATTTCATATCCCCACATTTTGCGTAGGCAACAATCAACTCCGTCCAAGAAATCACGTCTCGCTCAGGCATTTCGTCGAATACCTTACGCCCGCACTCCAAAACCCCGCATTTGACATACATATTAATCATAGTATTACCAACATACAAATCAGAGGCAAACCCACCGACCAGAATCGTCTGGGCATGCAGTTGTCGACCCAAACTCACATCAAGAACCTCACTACAAGCCTTGATAAGCACAGAAAACGTAAAAGAAACAGGCCTAATACCTTCTCTCCTCATAGAACCATACAATGAAATTGACTCTCTTAAGGATCCTTGTAAGTAATACCCACGAATCATAGCAGTCCAAAGAAATGGGTTTTTGTATTTCACATGATCAAAAACTAGACGAGGATAGGAGTCCATGGAGACATTAAATTTGGTAATCACCCGAATAAGTTTCGTGAGTACGTAACAGCATTGGTCAAGGCCTTTGCGGATAATGCATGCGTGTACTTGTTTGATTTGTTGTAGGTCATTGCAGCCATCAAGTGAGGATATCAACTGGGACTCTAAAAGTTTCTTTTGTTGTTGCAGTTCAGAGAATTGACAGTAAGTTTCAGACGCTTTTAATTTCTGAATAAAATGTTTCGGGAAAAAAAACAGAGAACTCGCCGTTGAGAATTTGCGTCCGAGAACTACCATTAATACAGTCCGATACTCCTTGAGTTACAGACTGAAGAGGGAAGACAGAAATTTTTAAAAGTTGTTGTTGATACCAATTTTCGAAGGCCTTGTAATCAATTAGCGAAAGTGTTTCCCGGTCGGCTGACCATGAATAAGTTTCTGTTTAGTTATTCGCTCCTTCAACTCAAACCTCAAACTCTTTTTAATATTTGAATATTACGATAAATATCTTTTATCAAATTAATTTTTTTAATTTTTAATTTTTATAATATAATAATTATTATATTTATAATTCTTATAAAATTAAAAAAAATAAAATATAATTGATAAATTTTTATATTTTTCAAAATATAAATTTTGCTTATTCAATTTTATATATTTTATATATATTTTAATAATTATTATATATATATTTTTTAACTTTTATACTTTTATAAAATTTAAAATATAATAATTATTATACTAAAAAAATAAAAAATTAATTTATTAAGATATTTATTAGGACTGTCAAGCGGATCGGGTCGAGCTTAATCAATTTGGACCGTCTTGGGTCAAGTAGTCATATTGGCTCGTTTAATAAACGGGCCAGGTCAGATTGGCTCGTTTAATAAACGGGTTGATATCCTCAACCCTAATCCAACCCGTCGGGCTAACGGACTAAACGGATCAGTCCGTTTATATTAAATAAATAAATAAATAATAAATAATTATAATTTTTAAAAAAATTTAAAAAATTAATAAAAAAATAAAAACACTATAATATATGATAACAAATATTTTTAATTTAATATTTAAAATTAAAATTTTATTATTATAAATATATAATTTTAAAAAATATTTTTAAATATTTAATTAATATAATCGGGTCGGCCCGTTTAATTCGCGGGTTAAACGGGTTTAAACCCTTTTATCCGCGGGTTAAACGGGTCGACCCGTTTAATCCGCGGACCAAAAATCATTGATCCTAACTCGTTTATTTTACGGATTAAACGGACTGACCCGTCGAACTGAACCCATTTTAACAGCTCTAATATTTATTACAACTTTTAAACATAAAAAATATTTATCATAAAACATAAAATAAGGACTAATTATTATCTAACAAAATTAATCCCCCTTAAAATAATTTTGCGATACATGTATGACATAAAAATTATATTCATAAAAACACAAAATAAATTTTACTTTTTAGTTATAAAACAACTTATTATTATTATTATTTTTATTTTTAAAAAATAATTTTATTTGTCTATTACTCTTCTTTCTTATATATTATTTAATAATAATTAATAAAAAAAGGTACGTACCCATCTCACAAAATCAGGGAGCTTAGGATCGGTCACTGTTTATCTCATTAAATTTAACTATATATATTTTTTTTCAGGTCAATTTGCGCCTACCTCGATTAATCCTAAAAAAAAATTAACTTAGCATCTTATTTTCACAGCCCCACTTAAATAATGAACACATCCAAAATTTAACTACACAACACATTAATAACAACTGTTGGTTATGGAGTGTATGTAAAACTTTCTCAATTGAGAAATACTTAACCTGAAAGTGAAACAGAAAAATCTTAGGGGGATGTATTAATTAGGTTTTTCTCTTAATTATTTGGTTTTTTAATTTTATATTTAATTTAGTTAAAATTAAATACTATTTTAAAAAATATATTATTATAAATAATATAAATTTGTTTTTTAAAAATATTATTAGAAAATAAAATAAATTTAATGTAATTTAAATTAATTAAATTACAGAACAATTAAAATTATAATAAAATATTAATAATTTTAAAAAAATATCAAATCAAAAATAATATTTTCATTTTTATTTTATAAAACGAGCACCTGTTCTGTGTTTCGAAAGAGCCCAGCGTTGAGGGCCTAATAACAGTCCAACCATATTTAAAACGGACATGAAGAAATCTTGGCCCGGATACCATCATCACCGTTTCGTCAAACTATGCGAAGCAATATCAACATCCCCTCCACATACCTTAATTTCAGGAGAAAATCGTAGGCACGAGCACTTCAAGTAAACAAAAACGGTGCGTTAAGAGAGTATAGAACTACCAAGGTGTGGTGTGGCCTGTGAGTTGTGTTTCGATTTGGGGAATTTTGAAGGCAGAATGTTCTTGAGGTTTTTTTCGACGAAGCCGAAGCCAAAGATGAAGCCAATAGAGCTTAAAACTCCACCGGAGCAAACTCAGACCATCACGAGGGTTATTTTTGACATAGTCAAGGAACACGGTCCTCTCACTATTGCTGACACTTGGGAACGCCTTAGGGTCTGTCAAATTTGCACCTAAACTGTTTGATATTGTTGACTCTCTCTGATCACAACATTTCTTTTACATTTTCACTTTTCAGGAAGCTGGAGTTACAGGGTTGACGAGTAAAAGTCATATGAAGATAGTGTTGAGATGGATGAGGGAGAGGCAGAAGCTCAGGCTCATTTGCAATCACGTCGGACCTCACAAGCAGTTTTTGTACACTACTTGGTTCACAAAATCAAATAACATCAACCACACAAAACCTGGGAGTGGGAATGTTCCATTTAAGCCGAAGCTACCTTGAGATTGCAGGATTGCCGGGAACAATTATGGATGTAGTAGAAATACAGCCTAAATGCAACAACGGCTCAGTTGAGAGGTGCAGGTGAAGCTTCTTTGATCCTGTGCAATGTATGTATATCGGCTAAGTTGGGAGAGAACCTGTTTATTTTTATTTGTTGATTCTTGTAATCAGAGGATCTTTTTATTCTTATGACATATGCAACAATTATCAAGCTTAATTAAGATACTACTCCACACATCAAACCATTGGCTATTCTGCTTTCATTTCAAGTTCACCCATAGATCTGTGAACAATAATTTTCTCTACAAACTCTTGCCTTATAAAACAAATGAGTAGTAAATTTCATTGATCGATAAAAACTATATGAAAAGGCCACTAAGACATATGCCTCCATATGTACATAATTTACAGCAGTTTCAGTAGAAGGCAGTAGACAACAGCCATAAATAGAAATAGAAATGTTACTACATTAAGAAAATTCTGCTTTCATTTTAGTCGATGCCATTTTGGATGGAGAAATCAACCACTGCAGCCTTAGCTGATATTTTCTCTGCTTAACATTCACTGGAGCTTAAACACTGCTGCTAATATAAGTGGCCCTTTGATTTCTTTAACACTTCTTTCAGTACTACAGCTATTCTCTCCACCATGTGGTGCTCTAGAAACATTTGTTTGACCCTCCTGTAGCCTCTCTTTCCCATTGTAAGCCTTCTCTCAACATGTGTAGCAAGATTCACGATGTTTTTTGCAAGTGGAGTGACGCCTTCTCTCCCAGCAGGATGTAAGAGACCTGTTGTCCCATTTACAACAATCTCATTGGTGCCTCCAGCTGCTGTTCCCTGATATAGAGGTTTTGTGAATAATTTACCAAATAGTATCAAACTCTACTCTAAAGCTTAGAATATTACTTGGAAAAAATATTAAATAAGTTTATAAGGAAGAAGTTCAATTAATACCAGTACAGGTAATTGAAAGGCCATCGCTTCAATGGTTATCCTCCCAAAGCATTCTCCTCGGGCCTGCATGTAGTCAAGACAGGGAGAAAGACACATAAGAATAAGAAGTTTGTCATTCAATTAATTCCTTCATGGAAATCTTAAAATTTCCAAAGAGTGAACCAAAAGAACAACAATAGTACAGAAAGCACAAAAACGGCAGATTAATGAAAATTTTTAAGACATATATTCGTGCACCTAGTAGGATAAACGAGTCCATGAACACTGGCTAGAGGTAAGAAAAAAGCCATCATGTTTTTATTTGATTTGCAGTATAAATTCAGAATTTTTTCATCAAATGTTCACATCTTTTCTTTTTTCCATTGTTTAGAAAAACAAAGTCCACTATTCAGACACAAGCTGTTCGTCTGCCGGGATGTCCAGATTCATTGCCTACTTCAAAATTTTCCAGGTGACATGATTGGATATAAGAAATTCAGCCAGCATGGCATAGAAAAATAAACACAAATCACAATATTGAGAAAATTTATTATAACACATCAATAATCCACTATCATCAGAGCAAACAATATGGGTGGATCAAATATCAAGTATAGAAAAATGTCTAAACAAAAACTACCTGAGAATTCTGAACAAGAACATCAATTGCAGCTAGATAAGGGGCCACAGTCAGAGTTTTATTTACGAAATGAACCCGGTCTTCAATTTTCTTCTGCATTACATAGTTCCGTAATTCCAATTCAAACTTCGTTTGAACATTCAAGTCACTACCTACTATCACTGCATGCATTGATGGCACTTGTAACTTCTTTTCTTTGATCAATTCCAAGCTCTCATAGAATGAACGAAGAAACAAATCCTGCCCCTTTCCACGTGAAACACCTGAAGTCAAATAACAACCTTCAGTGCTCTTAAAATATGGATATGGTAATAAACATAAAACCTATACATATACTCTTAGAACCTTTTCCATTTTTTTTAATGTTTTTTCCCTCTTTCAGTTTCTTGTGTGGATTGGAAGAAGGTGATTGAGCCAGTTAGAATGGGGATTCAAGGAGAACGAAGATAACTAGTGAGGGAAAGAGATGAATCAGAATCAAAAAATGACCAAAAGAACAGAACATAAAATTCTCAGCATCCCTTTTCAACCGAGCAGAACCCACAAGCACACGGTAATGTCTATAACTGAACGAGCTGCAAAGGTAGCAAAATTCTATGAACTGCATCATGCTGAACTATCCAATTCAAGTAAAGATGTATCTTGATCTAAAAAAAAGCATATTGTATTACAATATTCGCAACACGAGATCTGATAAGCATGAAATTCGTACTATTTATCAAGGCAAAGAGCAAATCTTCGTTGCGTACTCCAAGAGACTCTCGCATGTGTTCACGCAAAACTCTCTTTGCCACGTTGTCCTCAGCAACTTCCATGAGCTCCTTGCTATTTCCAAGGTGAACAACATACGTATCAGGCATGTTTATCCTGCAGAGATAATTTGTTGAGAATGGCAAACAAATATTTGCATAAAGATTTTAGCTAAAGGTAAGATCAGAGAAACATGAATGCCACAATAATGTGATTGAATATTTTCCATTTTAGGTTATAAAATCAAGGAAATGGAAAGTATAATGTGGCAATATTTTCCATTAGGTAATAAAATCTGACCCATATACAGTCCATTGAACCAGTCCATTGAACTTTGCAATCCTTGATTTCAGATGAACTATAGTTTTCTTACGAATATAAGTTTTATTGTAGAACCAACTACTGTAAACTTAAAATTAGAATGGATTATTAATGAGGCTTCAATTTAGAGTATAAAAACAAAAATACTTTATTGCCTCAATGTCTCTATCCTGTGCATTGACATTCAAACCAAAGCACAAAGTATAACCGATGTCTTAATGTTTTAACAGAAATTTGTTACACCTGTACCTCATGGCATTGAAATTTATGAATCTATATTTACCAAGGAAAAATAAGATTTATCTTGCAAAGCAAGAACGAACTCGAATTACAAAAGCAATAACAGAGTAGACAAGCAAATTTCAGAAGTTCACCTCAAATACTCTCTAGTCCTATTCTTCCAGTATGCTGCTGTTATATGTGAATCAATCATAGCACCAGCTACCTGAGGAAGGTGCTTCACATAATCCAATTTGAAGTAATGCCCTCGCATTTCATGGATCCACCACAATATCTTTGGAACAACAAGAGGTACGTTTTCCTTGAGAACAGCATCTAGCCATTTCCCAGCAACTGCAGTATTCAAGATAATCAAATCTGCTTTAAGAGCTGTATCTATAGCTTCTTTACCTTTTGCAGAGATGACCTAAAACATATACAAAGCCATAATTAGAAATCAGGCAAAAAATTTAAATCACTTCAACCTCTCATGAACAGCAGTATCATTTAAGGGAAAAAACCAAGATCCTAAGTGATCGTTTTAACGATATTAATTTTGTTTCTTATATAAAAAATATATACATAAGTTAGCAGGCTCAGTGACCAGACCAAGAGGAGTGATCTCTATCCTGAGATCCAAGCATGCATCAATCAAAGAAGTAGAGGTGAACCAAAGGTGGAACTCCACCAGGAAGAAAGGGAAGAATAGGCTTCTACCATGTTTAATTATGGCTATGTTTGTTACATAGGAATTGGTTTTTAGGACCACCCTTACATCCACTGTTTCTGATTTTATATGAATAGGTAAGGGGGAAACTTGCTGGAAAAGGAGTGAAGCAGGGCCAGAGGGTACCCGGTGGAAAGGGTACCCCGTAGGGGAAGGCAAGTAGTGTTACCGTATGTAGGAACAGGTGGAAGTCAGGAGCTAGCAATCCAGACCGTATTGAAAAGGGTCCTGAGACACAGTATGGAAGAGTCATGCACAGAAACTTCAACTGCTTTGGTTCCTCATCCCAGATCTAATTCTAGGTCTATTGAGATAACTTACCATTAGTCATACTTTGGCAAGGCAGTGTAAGACATATATCGAGCTAGTCACCAGGCAAGGTGACTTGCCAATGTATAAGTGCTTGTTCTTCCAAAAAGTAGATATTCCATTTCACTTCTTATTTAGCTTGGCAATTTTGTTTTCCATAATCAGATTTTTTTTAAAGGAAAAAAAAAAAGACAAGAGTCATCACTAGATATTCTTGAATAGCCAAGCTAAGAACCCAAACAACAGCATAGTTTGTTCTCAATTACGGGAGTGAAATGCATGTATACCCAAATGTTGACCTTTAGTGAACCTAAAAAGAGGGTCGTTCTGGATGTGTCCACTTTGATCTATAAGCAAGAGATAAAGTGGTATAATTAGTAAAGAGACCAACAGGAATGCATCCATATCTTTTCTTCTCAGAAGAACCAGCCTTTTGCTAATCTCAAAAAATCATAGCCCTTGTCAGGAGGAAACGACAGCATGCCAACCAGTAAACCGCAAAAAAGTCAGGTAGATATACATAACTCCTCACATTTCAAAAATACTAATGAGAAAGTATGACAATATTGCTCCAAGTAAATATACTCTTTATTTCCAAATAACATGACCAATGTGTGTTGGCATTCGCAAGTATTCATAGAAAACAAACTCTCAGGAATCCAATAAAATATAGATAGAAGAAGAGAAAAGTAGAAATCCTGTACATCCAAAACAAAGAAATGCAGATGCTGAGCATATGATACAATATGTGTATGTATGGGTCGAATAATTGAGAGATCTTATAACCTGTACTCCTCTATCCAACATCTTATGCTCCAAACTATATATAACTTCGTCTTCTCCAGGTGACTTCTGGAAGGTCATCCAACTAACCTCAGCACCAACACCCCTTAGTAGAAATGCTAGCTCCATCAGCAGCAATGGACCCCCTGAGAAAATTACCAAACATTAGAAACATGCAACAATTTTTTTTGTCAAAGCGAAAGAAAAGGAAAAATTTTTACGCAAAAGATCTAATATACGATAATTAAATTAGGAAACAAATGATGAATTTAGGAAACCGTTATCAAAAAATTTTATCTAAATGGATGAAATAAATACTCGGTCATAACTTCTAATTAATGAAACAGATATTCAGCTACTCAGCCATAACTTCTAAGTAATGAAACATATACTCAGCCATACATTCTTTTACTATAGCAGACTAGCAATTACAAGGATTAAGATCCAATAGCATATAAAACCCCTCTTCCAACCAAACATTGGGTACTATGTTGTCATTTCTATTACAAAACAACTTAATAAAAGGAAGTGAAGAACAAGTTTACAGTTGGAAAAGTGTTATTTCATATGTTGGTATCGACCATTGTTCATCAAAACATTTCTCATGCAAGGATAATGACAAGGACAATGAAATTCTTTAAATGACAAAGGTTACTACAGCACATCAGCAGTCAAGAAATATTCTTCTTGCATGCAGCAATATAGTAAATATAAATAGTCAATCCTTGAGTGCCACATTCTGGAAAGCTAATCCTACCCAAGGCAAACCATACATTACTCACAGCATTAACAGGATATTACTACAGCAGCTTCAGATTACAACAACTACCAAGTTCCAGGTTGTAATCTTATTAATTTGACAGCTAATACCATCCATAGAACAATTTACTTCCCTCTTGTGAACTAAGGCTCTAGCAACCTGTGTTTCTTAAAGAACACAAAAATTGTATGTTGAAAATACATATAACTGTCATGGTGAAGTCCCTACATTATATACAATCATGCCATTGAAAAAAATATACTAACTCAAACATAATTGTCTAAATACATGCCATTGAAAAAAATATACTAACTCAAATATAATTGTCTAAATAGCAAGAATACATAGATTGTATTTGCCTAATTTCTCCATGAAATGGTGCCAAAACAATGGAAAGACTAGCAGATACTATAACATGTTATCGGAATTTTGATATCTATCTGAATTGGTAAACAATGCATTTTCTTATTAGATCTTCTCCTTAATTACTCCAATTTAACTAACTACAACACTAATGCCCCTGTGTAACTCAAGTTGAAGAATCCAGGCATGAGTTCCAATTTTGCATACATAATGTGCGCTACTTATGTTATTAAATGGTTTAGGAAAAAAAAAAAGAACCTACATGCTTCACTGCCGGGATCTAAAACGGAATGGCTATAAGAACAGTATTCGTCTTGTAAATGAAAAAAAAAATTATTATATTAACTGCGACTGGTAATTTCTCAACTGAATCATCGAAATACAATTCTAAATTTCAAGAAAAATAATAAAAAGAAGTTTAGTATTTGATGAGAGCAGTTTGAAAAAAAATACCAGAAAGAGACAGCTGATGCGAGACCAAGAGAACGAGCTTGGACTTCATGAAGCTGAGCGGACTATTTTTGGCCGCGATTTTCGTAACTGATCGGACTCTTTTCTCGGCAACTTCCAGTTGGCGATCGCAGGGATCAAAGGCAGCTCTGATAAAGAACACAATAACCGTCGAGATAGACAGCATAATTAGCAACGTCAAAATCCACCGTTTCTGCAATGGTACCGACCACCCGACCGCCGAGTGCTTGGCCATCTGTTCTTCTAGTTCCGTTAAAGATCGAGTTTAAGTTTAATAGGTGTGATTGCCTTACCGTTCTCGGCATGTTAGGGTTTTCAATTGGGTTTCTGAGTTTGGGAAGTGAATTTCATTTGGCTTTGTGAATATCGACACTTGTTAAAAGTTGTATGGGTCTGTGTCTATGTAAGATTTTGAATTTTGATTGGTTTGTGTTTGGTTTCTATTCTGCTGTTACTGTAACCGTGGTTGAGTTTTCAACTTGTCTTTCGATCTAATGAAATGAAATGAACTTGGATCCTCTCATGTTATTAATAGTCATTATATTTGCATTGGTGTTAAGAACAAGCAACATGTGTGGCGGACTTAAAGTGTTAAATTAAATATATCGCGCGGCATGCTTACGGTGGTATGTTCTTAATTTAGGATTGGAAAATTTTAAATTCATGTAATTCAAATCATTACAAACGGTTAAAATGGGTGATTTGGATGGATTTAAAAATTTTATAAATTAATTTTTAAATTAATATTTTTAAATTAAATCAATTTTAACTTACTAAATTATAAATTAAATTATTTAATATTATATTATAAAATTTTTATTATTATTAATTTATCATCTTAAATTATATATAATTTTTTTATATCTTTTATATAATAATAATTAATTAAAAAAATTATTCATAGATAGGTTAAAAAAATTTATTCACAAAATTTAATATTAAATATTAATAAAAGATTAAAAAATTAATAATTACTGAGGAGTGAATATGAATGTAACTATTGTATCACTAAATCCTCGTCGAAGAAAATTGAAGACCAGATTTTTGGATACAGGGTTTCACTTTTAAGTCTCTGCAAGATAATAACACCTTCGGAGTCACGTCGAAAGAGGTTCTCGACGAAAAAACTCTGATGTCTAAGTCAGAAATAGTGAAGGAAAATATAATAAATTCCGGCAAGTAAATCAGAACTAAATGTGAAAAACAAGGTTCCTTTACCAAATGTGGAGAAAAAGAAAGCGAAGAAAAATACCATCAAGGAGTCTAAGAAAAATGCCAAAAATCCCCCCCAAAATCCCCTTTTCTTCGTTGAAGAACTTTCCCTTTTATAGAGCCTTAGTGATGGTAATTAGGCATCGGAGAATGGGAATGATGGGACTCTTGTGTCTTTGTGTGTGGTCGCATTCCATTAATGTTTCAGCTGACATTTTTATAAATTCCAAGTCTGCTACTGTCACATTGTTTGAAAATGGACGGAAGATGGGACTGGTAACTCCTAGAACAAGGTATCTATTTTCATCATAGGACTTGTTATGTCAGCAATCATTCCCATTTTTGATAGTATGGATGCGTGATTGGGGGTTCTCTGGTCGGGACTGCCTGCACACTGGTGAAGAGGAGATGTTTTCCCTGAGAGGCTGTTGTAGCTGTAAGGATGATCTTGTACTTTTGGGGGGATGGATGGATCCATCCTAGGGCGACACGTACTTCCTGAGGACTTCGGCTGTTATCTACCTAAGGGCTTCAACCATTGGACACCTGAGAGCTGGGGCAGGTCCCTGAGTCTCGAGGGTAAACCATCTGAGGGTCGTCGAATGCCCTCCGGGGGGGAGTGGGTTGTGTTCGCCTGAAAGGTCGATTCCTTGGGACCAGAGGTTAAATTCATCTGAGAGGTCGACTCTCTGGGACCAAATACTGGATTCTTTTGAGAGGTTGACTCTTTGGGACCAGAGATCGGATTCTCTTGAGAAACTGACTCCTTGGGACCAAAGGCCGAATTATCCTGAGAGGCTGAAATACCTAGGACAGAGGTGTCACGTGTCACTCGCATATTTTTCCCAAACATCCAGTCCGCCAGTTTCTGGTGTAAAACTTGCAAAGCACGCACCAGAAACTAATGGCCTAATCAATCTAGCTTCTAGGGGGGAAGACTTCATTAGACCTGAAACGAACTTTAACTGTAAAGGAGATAACCGCTGAGACGGTTAGAGAACTTCAAAAGTTATTTCATTGCTGAAAACCTTACTTGAAGAAGCCGTTAGTTGCTTGGTGACGTGCCTTTTTCAAGACTTTTAACTCTTCCTTATTAAATGCTGTTTGTCAGGAGTCCCGTCACACAGCTATCCCTGAGCTTGCGTCGCTTCGTGTTTCAAGAAAATTTGAACACTCGACTGTGAATGGGCCACGTGTTAGAACCCTAATGGTTGGTACTCAACCATTCCTCGAGTCGTGAAAACATTGAAAGGGCTTGGGCATGTGGCCATCCCCTATCTGTTCAGATCGACAGTGAAGATTGATATTTCCTTACTATAAATACCCCCCCTTCATTAGCTGTCATTTTTACTTTTCTGCCTTCTGTGAAAGCTCTGCTCTGACCCTAGTACTCTCTCACTCTCTTTTTGCTTCTGCTTCTCGTTGTTCTTAGTTCGATTTCTGCTTCTGCTCCCTTGTCCTCTGTTCTTCTCTTTCTGTGTTTGCAGGTGCCTGTGCTCGAGTTTTTCTTCGTGTTTTGCTGGTAGATTCATTGTCTCGACTAAAAAGGTAACGGTTTTGGGATCCTTTTTAGTTTCTAGAAATTGTCAGACTTTTATGCATCTTTGGGTTTTTTCGTGGTCAGAAAAATGACAGATAGAAGAAAACTCTTAGATGCCACTATTAACAATCTAGAAAAGGCTGAGGATCCTATCAGGGCCCAGGAATCTGGTAAAGATGCAAGGGATGCCTCTGAGCAAGCTCAGGCTAGGAGACCAAATGAAGAGGACTTGTTCGTCTCAACAATGAATGAGGCGAACCTACTGGCCTACAGACAGGCTTTTGATATTCCTGACAACATGTAGTTGAGGGTACCTTTTGAAAACGAGGTCCCGAGCGATTTGGTGTTAGGGGAAATGACATTTAATAAAGAGCATTTACTATTAAGGGCCCGCCTTCCCCTACAAAGGTATTTCGTCAAACTCTTTGAAGCCTTCGTGATCCCTCCCTACCAGATTATTCTGAAAAGGTGGAGGATCTTGAACAGGTTGTTCGTGCTGAATTTCTTCAAGGAGAGTCCCACCTCGACTCCAGATGAGGTACTACACTTGTATTTTCTTAAGAAGAATACCAGCCAGTATCTTGGGTGGTACTTTCTCTAAGTTCGTGGCGTGTTCCAGTCCAGAGTGAAGGGTACTCCTTCCTGCAATAAGGACCGAAAAGATCGTTGCTTTATTATCAACGGAGATTGTACCGAGCCTTATCCATACTCCCTTCCTCCCTCTTTCTAAGAGTTTGGTACTCATGCGATAAATATTTTTGCTTTTTATTGGGGAGGGGGCTATACTGACACTAATAGGTTCTTTATTGCAGTTGTAGAAAGGGACCAGGCAGATATCCCAGTAAGTGTCACGAACAAACTCTTAGAGCTTTCTATTATGGATGTAAAGCAACTGCTGAGCATGAACAGTTTGATGGCCTTAGGGTTGACATCCAAGGCAGTATCTAGAAGCGAGCTCTCTAAACTGAGGGCTCAAATGAATAAGGGTATCTTCTTACTCAAATCACTCTTTTTGACTAGCTCTTTATCCTTACAATTTGACGGCTAACCATGTCTTTCTTGGTGTAGAGGCATGGACCGAAAGGATACCAGTGGGCAGAAGGAGAGCCATTGACATCCTGAGGGGTATGCCTTTCAAAGGGGCCCTGAAAACTTTCAAGACCGCTGACCCCAAGACAAAGGATTTATGTGACAAAGAGAAATGGCCTACAAAGGGGGACCCCAAGAAGACTTTCGAAAAGGAGGGAGGGAAGAAGACTGACCGCCCTAAAAAGAAGGGCATTTCCTTTAAGGAGCCCAAAGAGGAAACAGGAAAGCATAATCAAAAAGTTAACCCGGCTTTGGCTAAGGATAAGGGAAAAAGGCCCATTAATGAAAACCAGGCTGAGGCGCGAAAGAAGAAGAGAGCAGACCTTTTGCCCTGCCCGATTGACGGTCCGTCAAAGAGGGTCCCAGACCGTCTAGAGGGCGCAACAGTCCCCCACGTCCTGGGATAAAACACACAAGAGGCCTGAGGTCAGGGTCGAAAATAGTAAATCGACCCAAAATAGGTTTTGGGTGGCCAATTATTAGGCTCAGGGGCTGGTAGAGGCAAGGACAAAGGCATGAAGATCTATCTTTTTTCGTGATAGAGGACCCGTTCTCAACTACCAAGAAAAGCGTCGGGGATATGGATGGGATTTTGGTAGAAGATCTCCCTAAGGATAAAAGGGAGAATTTCGGGTATCTTCTTCTCCTGATGAATTCTGTCCGGAAGGTAATCTCGTCCAAGAGAGGCAAGGATATAGTGAACATGCCTTTGGAAGAGGCTCTCAATTGGCTGAGCATCCTCTCGCACTGGGTGAGTCCTTCTCTCTCCTGAGTATTGGTAGTTTTTCTTTCCTTTAGATATACTAACTACCCTTGTGTCTTTTCTTGGTCCAGAATGCCTATATGCTAGACCTCTTCATAGATGACTTTAGGAACGCCCTCGTTATCAGGAAGCAAGCATTCGATACAGTTAATAAATTGGAGAAGAAGATCCAAGATTTGATTCCGGCTACCCAAGAGAAGGCTGTCAGGGAAAGAGAAGAGCTGATGACCAGGATTTCTACCCTGGAGGGGGAGAGGACTCAGTCGCCTAAAGAGAAAAAAACCATACAGGGAAAGTTATCGGCTGTTGAGACTCGGTTCCAAATCCTGAAGACCGAGAACAACCTTACTAAGAGGGCTAGGCGAAGGGTTACTGGTTAGTTCAATAAGTTGAATGAGCTGTACCAGACCCTGAAGAAGGAAGACGATCGCCTGAAAAAGCAATATTCAATGGTCCAGTCAGACTTGGTGAGGTTGGATGACAGAACGAAGTTTCTGTTAGAGGAACTTCGGGTTCTTGGGGAAGCATATAAAAAATTACAATAGTCTTCAGAGAAGCAAATGAAAAAATTTAAAGAGGTACCAACTCAACTCGCAGATTGATATGATGAGGGAGCTGACGAGGGCGTAGACTTGATAAGCTGCCTTTTCCTCTAGGAGTACCCGAACCTAGATCTGCACTGGTTATTGACCAACTGAGCCACGATATCCCAGGAACTTATGGGATCCGTCCTTCAAACGATGCCCTTGTGGCCCAGGTGAGCAATATGGCTATCAATGAAGGAAGACTAAGAGATGAGGTTTGCTCTATCGACACAATGAAAGGTCTTTTTAAGGTAGCCACCGGGGATACCAAACCACTGGCCCCTCAGGATAAAGAAGATGCTCTCTCTCCTTCTCGAGCCGATCATGACAAATAGGTCCCCTTAGTAGGATAGAGGGAAGAAAATCCTCTTACCCTTTAGACGACAATGAAGAAGCCCCTCGTACTCCCCGAGTCGAAGATATACCAATGGAGATACTGGATTGATGGCGAACAGGGCTTCCCCCCGAGTATTTTAAGACTTAGAACATTCTTTGTAAAAATTCTCTTGATGTTCCACTCCTTAGGATTGATTCTTTTGTATGCTTAGGTTACTTTAACATACACATGTACTCTTCCATCTCTTCTTCAATGGAAAAAAAGTTTGCTAATTTTTGTGTGTGTTATCCAGGCCAATCTTTCTTCTTTACTTAATCGATTTCTAAAGAAGATTAATCATGGCTTGAGCATAAATCAGCTAAATGAGCATAGTTACTGATCGTGTTTCGAGGGTGGCCATAAACGTCTCGGGTTTAGTAATACATTTAGAGAGCTTTGGAGCTTGACTCCACCCGAGAACCTAGGAGCAACTTCAACTAAGGTCAGAGGTCTTCAAATGTTAAGGTCGATTACGACCTTGAAAAAATTTTGGACTGGTGCTAGGGAATTTTAGGGCTCAGGGCCAACTGTAGCACCATGGTAGAACTCGTCTAAGGGCAGAGAATTTTGGGGCTTAAAGCCATTCTGATCTCTAGGATATTACCTAACACGATCAGGGTTTACCACGTTTTAAAACGAATCAAGTCTTAGACTCTCAGGATGCCTGATTCAGGCTAAGGGCTTATGGTACCTAGGACGGACAGGATTTTCAATTCAACTAGTGTTAAGGAATTTTAGAGCTCGAGGCCAACCTTAACACTAGGAGGGGACCTAACACGATCAGGGTTTACCACGCCTTAACATAAACTAGGTCTTACACTCTTAGGATACCTGACTTGGACTAAGGGCTTACGGCACTTGGGATGGACAGGATTTTTAATTCGACTAGTGTTAAGGGATTTTAGGGGTCGCGATCAATCTTAAAACTAGGAGGGGACCTGACATGACCAGGGTTTACCACGTCTTAACATAAATCAGGTCTTATACTCTCAGGGTACCTGACTTGGATTAAGAGCTTACGGCATCTGGGACGGATATGATTTTTAATTCGACTAGTGTTAAGGGATTTTAGGGCTCGTGACCAACCTTAACACTAGAAGGAGACCTAACACAACCAGGGTTTATCACCGCTTAAAATAAACCAGGTCTTAAACTCTCAAGATGACTGACTTAGATTAAGGGCTTACGACACCTAGGACAGACAAGATTTTTAATTCGACTAATGTTAAGGAATTTTAGGGCTCGCGACCAACCTTATCACTAAGAGGGGAATATTGAGGTAACAGAGACTCTAGGAGATGCCAAGAAGGATTCAAACATTCTTTTTTATTATACAAATGAATGTTTTGAATTTACAAGTAGGTCAACTTGAGGAGAGGCTCTCTCAGGGATAATACTTTTTCTGCATCCCTGTATTTCAGGCCTTGTTTAGCACATTACCATTGGATCGAGCTAGATTGTATGTTCCAAGTATGATTGCCCGAACCATTCAGTAAGGGCTTTCCCAGTTAGTGCTTAGGAATCCCTTAGAGGCTACTCGAAAATCCTCCTGAGATATTTAAGGATAAGCTTCCTAAGAAACGAGCTCTCTTTTCCTGAAAGACGGTGGCTTAACCCTTCAGTTATAGGATCGAGACGCCCTTTGCTAGTAGATAGCTGTCCTTACCAAGGCCCGATCTCTGGCCTCTTCCTGCAAATAAAATTCAAGACGCATGACCTACTAATTTTCTTCTTCATTGAAGTGGGAGGTACGGAGCGTTGGGAAATCCATCTTAGTTAGAATAACTGCCTAAAAATCATAGGCCAAAAAGTAAAGGGTTTCTCCGATGGTTACCTTGACAGCGGCTTGATAAGACTACAAAACCTCCAAAAGTTCTTCTGCTCAGGCTCCCTTTCTTTCTCTCAGTTTCTTCTTTAGCAACCTTTTGATAGCCTTGTTAGCTGCTTCAACTAGCCTGTTGGCCTTGAGATTGATAGCTCAGCATCTTTCCTGGCTTAGTTACTAGTAAAGGTTGCAGCTGGTATTCCTGACTCCATATCCTCATTAAGTCCGATGATTCGACCTTCATACTACCGGAATCCAAGGGCCTCTTACGAATACAGTAAGCCTATTTCAAAGAAGTTGTAAAGCAAGATTGTATTTCCTTCTAGTTGCCCCTCACGATACCAATCCTTTCTCCAGCCCTAAATTTTAGCTTTAAGTAATGAATGCTTTCTACCGCTTTGGTGTTTTAGAGGAAAGGCCTTACCAAAATGGCTAAGTAGGGGATCTTCAAACCGACCAGCTAGAAGCTTACCATCGTAGTCTTCTGATAAGGCATATTGTCCATCATTACTAGCAACTGAATCAATCCCAGGGGGATGATGTGAGAATCCCCGAACTCGTGCAGAGTAGAGTTTAGTGGATCCAATTCCAGATCTTCTTTTTCGAGGATATTGATCGTGTCTTTGAAAATTATATCGACAGAACTGCCTGTATCAACTAGGATCTTGTTAACTTGTTTGAAGGTAATCCCTATCGATACTACCAACTCATCGTCATAAAGGTAGTGGACTCCAGCCTCATCTTCGTCAGTAAACATAATGAGGATGGTTGCCACCCTTGGTCTCTTGTTTATTCGTACGTTCATCATATGATCATCTATTGATTGACTGGACAAAAAATAGCGTGCATAATTTCTGTGAGCATTATTTGACAATCCTGCCAGAATGGGACCCTCTAAGATGACCATGATGCGGTCTAGTCCCTAGTCATCATCATCTTCCCAATGTTACCCGGCTCATTGATAAGTTGTGTGGCCTCCCTCCTTGTGAAATTCGCAGAATCGACCCTTATTTTTATTAGGCACCTTTACCTTCATACTTTGAAGGTGTGGTGCTAAGAGTCCCTCATTCTTAGTATACTTATAAATTTCTGATAGGGGAGCTTTTAAGGGCTTGAATTCTTGGGCAGCTACTTGCTCTATTCTTCAGAGAGAATTCCTTACTAGAGGAAGTCTCGGGGGTTTCTCGTCCTTGCGTGACTTGGGAAAATACTTTTCCTGACCCCTGTCAATTCTGTTTGTGCCTTTTCTATCGTATTTGGGGTTCCCATAGCAATTTTTCTATACTTTCTGTCGAGCGTCCCGCGGAGGCTTTCTCTAGCTTGGAGTCACTCGAGTCTCTTCCTTTAGCCTTAAAAGCATTTCTCCCTCTATTTTAATTTCATCGAGCAGCTCATTTTAGGCCGTCTCATATGTGTTTATTGCACGTCAACGGATAGCATACCAGGCCCTATCCACCCAAAGGCCTTTTTTCAATCCTTCTAATGCTAGAGGGTGGTAATAGGCACCCAACTCTATTACCTCTTCATGATATCTTCTGACAAAGCCTTTCAATGTCTCTATAGGGCCTTATCGTATAGTCAGCAGAGTGCTCGGGTTTTGGCTAGTAGCCATTGTCCTTTTAAACTTATTTTCAAAAAAGGTTGCTAATTGACCAAAGTTGTTGATGCTGATAAGTGGTAGGCTCTTGTATTAGCGTCTGGCTGGTCTTTCTAGAGTTAGGGAGAAGGGTCGGCACATTTGCAATTCTATCAAGCTTTGAATCGACATCATCTCTCTGAACGTGTCTATGTGCAAGGAGGGATTAGTCTTCCCTAATTAGGTAGTTAGTTGATGCATTTTAAATTTTTTGGGAAGGCGTAATACTAAAATTTTCTTCGAGAGGAGGGATGTGAAGGTGGAGGCAGGGGCTTCCTCAGTCCCTAGGTTCCCTCTCTGAATACGAATACTTTGTACTCCTATTTTTTGCAACATCTTCCTCACGTATTACTCTATCTCCCTCCTATTGGTGGCTACTGCAGCTTCCCTTTCACGGATATATTTCTCGTTGAGGTAAAACCTCATGTTAGTTGAGGTCAAACTAGGCTCCACTCTCCATTGGCTCATCCTCATGTGATACATGTCAGCGTTATTTCTTCTCTGCTCATACCCTTCATAAATTTTGAAGGGAGTGTTGATCTCTTGAGGTACTCGGGGTTCATCCACCAACCTCTCTGCTACTTTACCTTTTCCTTTTTGCAAGGTGGTCGATTTGGGTTCGGATGCGTACCCATACATTTCCCTGAACCTTCGAAGTCTCTCTGCACGATCGCTTCAGGGAATTTGGCTTTCCTACTCCTTAGGGGAGAATGACATTCTTTCCTCTCCCAAGAAGGTTGGTTCCCTAGCCATCTATCGTCTGATCTCCAAGAGCTCCCTTTCCAATGCTTCGACCCTACTGGTCAGGAGCCTATCTGCGTGTTCACTCCCAGGCCAAGGTCCTTTCCGAGTGAGTGGGGCTCTCCCTCTTCCTCAGGCAGTGCTTTCACTAGAGCTGAAACATTCGTTTTCTTATATTTGTTCTGTCATCTGACTTCATTCGAGATCACCTTTTCTCTTTTCTTCCCTCATTAAGTGATGCTTCAATGGCTTTTTGTTAGATTTTTCACAGACGACGCCAGCTATTGAGGTGTAAATATGAATGTAGCTATTGTATCATCAGATCCTCATCGAAGAAAGTTGATGGTCGAATCCTTGGATGCTGGGCTTCACCTCCAAGTCTCTACAAGACAATAACACCTTTGGAGTCACGTTGGAAAGGGTTTTCGATGGAAAAACTCCGATGCCTAAGCTAGAAATAGTGAAGAAAAATATGATAAATTTTGATAAACAAATCGGAATTAAATGTGAGAAACAAAGTTCCTTTACCAAGTGTGGAGAAGAAGAAAGCGGAGGAAAATACCAATAAAGAGTCTAAAAAGAATGCCAAAAATCCCCTTTTCTTCGTTAAAGAACCCTCCCTTTTATAACGCCTTGGTGATGGTGACTAGGCATCGGAGAATGAAAATAATAGGACTCTTATGTCTTTAGACAGTGTGTGGTCGCATTCCATTAATGTTTCAGCTGACATATCTATAAATCCCAGGTCTGCTACTGTCATATTATCTAAAAATAAACGGAGGATGGGATAGGTAGCTCCTAGGACAAGGTATCTATTTTTATCATAGGGCCTACTATATCAGTAATCATTCCCATTTTTGATAGTGTGGGCGCGTGACTTGGGGTTCTCTGATTGGGGCTGCTTGCACGCTGGTGAAGAGGAGATGTTTTCCCTGAGAGGCTGCTATAGTTGTAAGGCTGATCTTGCACTTTTGGGGAGATGGATGGATCTATCATAGAGCGACACGTACTTCTTGAGGACTTCGGCTGCTACTTGCCTGAGGGCTTCAACTATTGGACACCTGAGAGCTGAGGCAGGTCCCTGATTCTCGAGGGTAAACCATCTGAGGGTCGTCAGATGCCCCCCCTAGGGTGGGTGGGTGGTGGTGGTGGTATGTGTTCGCCTGACAGATCGACTCCTTAAGACCAGAGGTTGGATTCACCTGAGAGGTTGACTCCTTGGGACCAGAGACTAGATTCTTCTGAGAGGTTGACTCCCTAGGACCAGAGGCCGGATTTTCCTGAGAGACTAACTCCTTAGGACCAGAGATCGGATTCTCATAAAAGGTGAAATACCTGGGACAGAGGTTCCATGTTTCTCCCTGATGAGATTCCACGTGTCACTCGTATATTTTTTTCAAATAATAATAATTAATTATTATATCTTTAATTTTATAATATAGTCCAAACCGCTTTAAACCTCACTTTGCGATTTGGTTTGGATTGGTTTATAATATATTAATGGATTTGATTTGATTTATTTATTTTCAAACCGCAATATGCGATTCGGTGTGAAATTTTATCTCAAACTAATCCAAACCGCATTTATCCACCCCTAATTCATAGAGAGTTTTTAAACTAACGAAACGTGGATAAATGTGAGCTTAAAAAAATAATAATAAACCCACATAAGAGAATTTATGGAATAATAAAATACTTTATTATTTCAAGTATTCTCTATATAATTATATTAATACTTATTTATTATATATATATTTCATATAGAGTTTTATATGTTAACGAAATATGACATTCTCCCCCACTTAATCTTGCGATATTCTCAATGTAACTTTTGTATAGAACCATTCGATGTGATCTTTAAATTGTTATAGTGTCTTGGCTGATTGCTAATTAGTCTTATTGTCTAATAGACCCTTCTATTACACCAAATATTTATGCTTGGGCTTCTGACTTTGTTGCCTTACCACCCAGTTAGCTAGAATAAATTATACCTCTTTAACATAAGAGGTCCTAATTCTTATAAGGGTACGTTGTAACTTACCTCGTGAGGGATCTTCCTAATCTTCATGATATAACTTAAGCATATTAGCATGAAGACCATATGTATATTGAGATTTGAAAGAATCTCGAGATTGTGAGCCACCTTACCTACTCAACTAAGAATTCTAAAATATTCTTCGTATCTTCTCAATAATCCTTGATGCAATAACCCCTCTAATGTAGTATTAAGTATAACTTTGCCAATACTAAATCCCTTACCTGGTATTGCACATCTTGTTGACTACCCACTTCTTAGATTATTGACAATCTTGAGTAAACAAGCTTAGGTTAAGTTAGATTGTTTTTGTTGAGCTTAGCAAACTTATAGGTTATTGGATTTAGCCTTGTATATCTTGATACAATAGTACATAGAGTGAGTGATTACTATCTTGTTATAATCTCGAACGGACTCTAACTTGTAGCCTCACTAGGCTAGAGATTATAAGAGAATTGGGTCACATCTATTAGCTTTGGCCAATTCAACTGACTAGCATTCACATAATACCTTAGATATGTCTTCAATAAGATATTTACTCTCTTTATCTACCTGTTCATCTAAGGGTGCATTACTATAAAAAAAAACTCAAATTAGTCTTAATCAACTTGAGTAATTTCGTCCAAAATCTTCTAGTAAATTGACTATCCCAATCATTTACACTTGATTGAAGAATTCCCCAATACTTGACCATGTGCTTAAGAAACAATGGGCTGCTTTCTCAATCTGACAATCATTTAAGGTTCAAATGAAGGTTTTGTACTTAGTAAACCTATTTACCATGACCATGATACTTACCAGCCTATACACTTTTGGTAGCCCTATAATGATGTCCATTAAAATGCTCCTCCATGAATACTTAGGAATTGGTAATGACTCTAAGAGATCTCCTGATAACTTGTTCTCTACCTTCTCTTGCTAACACACAAGACATGTCTTCATATAGATTTCAACATCATCCCTCATCTGATAATATCTGTTCTTAATTAATGTTAGAGTGTAGTGCACTCTTGGATGATTTGCCAATCTCGAATTATGGCATTTTTGCACGACTTCCTTCTGTAGCCTTCCATATTATGATACATAAAAATCGATGCCCCTTTATATAAAGCAAATCATTCTCGAGCTAAAATCGTCTGGTCTTTTCCTCTTTGGCATAATAAATAAAGGTTATAGTTTGTGAATCATAAAGCAGCAACTTAGTTAGCTGGATCGTGGATAGCACCTTAGTGATCGGTATTGGCTCTCGTTTGATAGGCATAATGCATTAACAATGGTGGTCTAATATGCAATCGTAATTGGCAAAAGGCACACAAAGTGCATTATACGATCAAAGATACTCTTTGTTGGACCAATTGCTAAGCTGAAGCTCTACTCTTTGTATAATACCTATGGTAGAAACCTCTTTAGAGTTAATGGTCTTGATCTAGTTATTCCTCTTCTCTATTTTCAAGCCAAGCATCTTGACAGCTCATTCAGATATAAATAAATTCTATGCTCTAGTGTCTACGAGAGCTTTCATGCGACTACCTGCCATTAATATGTCCACAAATATTAAGCCTTACCTCTTCTGTACCTTCTAATTTTGATCACTTCTAACATTATGGAGGTAAGCTTCATGGTTTTCTACTCTCGCTCTTGGCCATACTTCTTGGCTATAGTAGGAAGCTTTTCTCTCTTAGGGTAATCTCACACTCAATGTGGGCTTTTGCATAGGAAATATACCAAAGGTTCCTTTCTTTTGTGTCCGTTTTGGTTGAACTTTCCTTTTTGAGATAGGGGTTTCAAGTTGCCTCCCTTGGATGAGCGATCCTTATCTCCCCTATCTTTATCCTTACTCTTAGTCTTGGAAGATTTAGATTTGTTTGACTTCTTGAATCCCATTAAGGATACTACAACAGTAATGGCTTCAGTCAATTCTTAAACTTTATGATGTTACAGCTCTTGCTTGGCTCATGATTTCAAGCCATTCATGAACATGAAAAGGGTCTCTTTCTCTCCAAGGTTAAAAATTTAGAGCATGAGCCTCGAGAACTCATACACATACTCCCATAACTTACTTGGCTAAGTGAGTCTACGTAGCTTGGCTTGGGCCTCATCTTCTGTGTATTTGGGGTAGAATTATTGCTTAAACTCCCGTTAGAACTCTTCCTAAGTTCTAATGGCAACACCTCCACACATTTACATCATCACATCTGCATCTCTACCATAGTAATACAATATTAACAAGGTATATAGTGGCAGTGATTACCTTGTTAGCATTATCCTCGATGCTCATAGCCTGAAAATATTATTGCATCCTTTGAAAGAAGTTGTCTATGTTAATGTGTATGTCCTAGAAATCATTCGTGATGTCGGTTTCAAGGCTTATGATCTTATATAAACTTTATATTTATTAATAAAAGAAATTATTCTTTATTTACATACATTAGCTGCTTCCTTTATTTTTCATGCAAATGAATATTGAATGTATGTAAATTGTCTAGAATATTTTATTTAATTATTAAATAAATTATCAAAGCATTCCCTACGTACGTGGTATTGAATGGGCGACTCTATCACATAGTAGGCACACTAATTATCGTCTAATGATATTATATGATAATATATATAGGCTGACAATATATGTATTGTCATAAGAGCATTAGTATGGATTTATAGTTGATGAACTATTTATCGAACATGATCGAATATCGATCAATCACATGGTATGCATGTAGTCAATGATTTATTGATAGATTATAATAGTGTGCGACGTAATCCTTTGACCTAAGACGTTTAGAATTGGACTCTATGTGGATGGGTATATTTCATATGGTGTATACGTACAGGGCTAATCACGTTTTGTACAAGAAGCCAATTTAGGTATACTTTATTCATATAAGCATTCGGTTGATAGTCAAGATGGGATTCATTGGCTCGACATATTAGACTGAGAATTCTCGTTGCCTCAGTTCGAGTCGAGTTCCTAATTAAATGTCGATATGATGTCTTGATTATAAGTCTGTGGCCATAGCATAATATTGACATATGATCGACGATTTGAATGAGAATCGGGATTAGGGTTTTGACAGTCTATAAACCCCTGTCTCGATTAAGATATGACGACGGAAAGATATTATTCACACGTTACGTACAATCGATAAAAGGTTTGATTAAGATACTTCTTCATCGTGACTTGGGGACTATGACGCATTACTAGATACTAACCATAGTCGTTGAGCAATCGAAATATTCGAAGTCAAAATGTTTGATATTTGTTCACGGTTGAGTCATAGTGAACCTTCATGGTCTACCAAAATGTTTGAGAATAACAAAAAACCACTTAAAGAGTCATTCAGCGAGGAAGAAGGAAGTGAGAGCAACCCAGAAAGTTTTTATCACACCCGTGATTGTACTATAAAGGCATAATTGTAATTTTACTTCATCTCCTGTTTATACTTTCGCATCCATCTTGCATAATGTTAGTTTGTTTGCATATGTTTGGGTATATTTGGTATTTTGGTTGATTAAAAAGGAGTTGTGGGAGTGTACGTTGGGATCCCGTAGGTGATTTTCAATTTCGGAAAGGATTTAAGTGAAAAATCCTAGTTTTGACATGTTCGGTCAACCTAATGGGCAACAACTTTTATAATTTTTATTTTACTAATATTATTTAAATATTTTAGGTTAATTTTCATGATAGAACGTAAAAAATGTGATACATCGAAATAAAAATTTAATAATAGTAATTTATATTTTAATTTATTATTAATGATGATGATGATGATAATAATAATAATAATATAGTTTTGATAATTTTTAATTTAAATATATTAATGTATAAGATATACCTCCGAGTAATTAAAAAACTAATGAATTCATTTTGTTATATATTTAATTATAGTTATGGTTGAAGTACTAATAATAATTACTCGATACAGAGATTCATAGGAATTCACATCAAATAACGGTATGGTATATACTGGCAGATCAATAGCGCCTTTTTGTGTGGATCAAAATATTAACTGTAAAGAATTTGTGCAAATATTATACAAGAGGTGTCAGATTAATCTTGTTGATTCCATTATTATGACGAAGACAATATTTACAAAGAGTATACAATCCTCAATGATACATCAGATTACAGCGGATATTAATGATGAATTTAACTATGAAACTTTTATCAATGCTAATAATCCGACTTATGTTTCAAGTATAAGGGGATATTGATATTGTCCATTATTATCACCATTGAACGTATTGACAAGGCCATGCATACTAGGCTATATATTTTACAGCGTCATACCAATAATGAAGTTCTTGTACCTCTGTTTCGGTTCTCAAGTAAAAGTAATACATTAAGAGATACGGTTCCTATCATCCTAATACAAGTCCAATACGGGAGTCTATTGGATTTGAATAATACAAAGGATCTACCACATTACTTGTTACCTATACAGAATGAAGAGTCATATATTGCGGAGTGTCTTAATCATCATCAACATCGAGAGCAAGAGCTAGAGCACGAGTATCGTTTTGTTAAGCCAGACATTGGCGGTAATGATTTTATTGGTGGATATAAAAATGATTCAAAAAATATTGATAGAAGTTATACCTACAGAAGTACTCATATAACTCCACCATCTACCTCAAATCAATACATCAGGTCTTTGCCTCTTATTATACCAACTATAACTATATCAAATAATGCTTCATTGAGTACAGGATTGGGTTATGTGTGTGTTGGCCAAATTTACAGAACAAAGTAGAAACTACATGATAAATTAGGTTTAATGGCATTAAAAAATCACTTGATCAAGGTGTCAAAGTATACTACAGACCGTTTTGAGGCAAAGTACAAAGGTGAGGGTTGTAAATGGTAAAATCGTGCAATCAAGCCTAGGAATGATGAATACTTTCAAGTAACTGGATTATATACGGTGTATAGTTATCAGCATGACCAATTATAAGAAAGCCATTGTCAAGCAAGCTCTCAATTAATTAGTCAGTTGAATAAAGATAAATTCACATGTGCTAATAGGATTTATATACCTAAAAATATCCGTAATAACATTCAAAAAAAATATAAAGTGCATTTATCATACTCGAAGATATGGTATAGTAAGGAAGAAGTATTGAGACTCGTGTTTAGAGATCCGACACTATCATACAAGGCATTCCCACTTTACTGTCATGTGTTAGAGTATAAAAATCTAGGTTCAGTAATAACTTTTCAAAAGGAAGATGAAGATAACTTCCTGTATTTTTTTATGGCCGTAGATTCATATATCCGTAGATTTTGGAATCATATTAGACCTATGATTGCGCTTGATGAAACTTTTTTGAAGGATAAATATTGAGAAATATTATTTTTAGCAGCTGCCCTTAATAGAAATGACCAAATCTTTTCACTTGCCTTTGGTGTTGCTGTTCACAGAATGATGCTTCGTGGGAGTGTCTTTTTATGAAGCTTTATGAAGCTATATGTCTGATAAAAGATTTTATGTTTATTTCGGGTAAACACGATAGTATTGAGAGGAAAATCAACACAGTCTTTCCAGATGCAGTTCACGATTTTTGTACCTATCATATACCTGGTAATATCAAAGCAAAAATAAGATGTGAGTACAGAAGATAGACACTTTCATGTAAATATATTTTCAAGCTGCAAAAGTGTATCGAGTTAATGACTTTAATGAATATATGGCCAGTTTGAAGGGCATTTATTTGAAGGTAGCCAACTACTTAGAGCATGGTATTGGGGTTCATAAATGGACGAGATCATAATTTTTAGCTTGCTGGTATGACATGATGATCGCAAATATCGCTAAAAGTATAAATGCATTATTTAGAAATGTCCGATCTCTTCCTATTGGCTAAATATATTAAGTTAATGTTGTAAAAATGATTTTGCAAATGTAGGGAGATAGCTATTGCAAGGGACGGATTATTGACAAAAATGGTACAGAAAAAAATTAATGACCAAATAGAATTAACCCATATAATGACTATAGATCCTATTTTACAGTGGCAGTTCGAGGTAATAGATCATGGGAAGGATGACATTATTAACATAGAGGATAAAAGTTATAGTTGCAGATTGTTTGACCTCCAACAACTTTTATGTGCACATGTTTTTGTCGTTTGCAAACACGTAAGATTATCATATAATTCTTTATGCTCAACATTTTATATTACAAAAGCACTAGTCATATCATATGTGGAGCCTATTCAACCAGTAGGAGACAAGATAGAATGGGTTGTATCCTCAAAATTGTGAAAAATTAATATCAATCCACCTAAATAATGTGTGCCTTCCAAGCAATAGAGGAAACAACGAATCCCTCCTATGAGCGAAGATATGGTTAAAAGGATATACTCTAGGTGTCATGGCATTGGTCATAATCGATCTATAAGCAAGAACCCAATTCCCCTAAACTTAGTCAAGTAACACTTATGATTTTTTAGTTTTTTTTGGTAATGTAAATAATTTGTACTCATTGCCATCATTACAAAGTTTGCATTCCTAATTTATGTATGTGTTATTACTTATTTTACTATGTATTTCTTATTTGTGTTATAATTATTACTATAATTATAATGTCTAATATTTTTATTAAGTATTTTTTATTTGCTTTGTATTTTTTATTTTTTTCTCAGCTTATTTTAATGGTGTATAATTTAGTTACTTCTGCTAATTGTTTATGTTGGTGAAGAAATAAGATTGAACCTGACAAGAAATGGTAGATCATTCCTTGTGTTGAGAATAAAGATAGATCAAATTAGACGCGAAATCGTAGATATTTTTGTTAAAAGAAAATCTTGTATAAATAAGAATTTAATCATTGTCTTGATTTGTATAAAGTATACAAATAAATTTGTTTAATATTGTAATAGATGATAAAAAAAAAACCCTATGTTTGACTTGTAGAAGAATTGATTTCAAGATTTATGCATTTATGTTAGTGTTAAGGAGTTAGTTATAGCGCATTGTACTTAAGTCTCATACATTAACACGAATGTTAATTTATGTAGAATTAATTTATTATGAATAAATAGGCTGTGATTTACTGTATATGATATATAATCTTAACAGGTAACAGCGATAAAGTAGTAAATATGTGTACATATTTGGACGCTGATGGTGTATACAATCTATCATGAGCTCGTATTGTCACAGCCCGAAATCCCCGGACTATGACCGGCAGGAGACAAGGCTGGCCCCATCTCCTAAGCCTCTATTAGTATACATATTGAATACTTCACTATTATAACTGATAGA